>JANBXA010000634.1:0-165417 GCA_030556225.1 Cricetiscus sungorus
GGAGCAGGTGAATATAATCAAGTGTCATTGCATGGCATTCTATAAAATTAGAAAATGAGAATAAGTAGGTAAATTTTTATCAGAGGAATGTGTGTAAATATGCAATTAAAATATAATATTAATATATATTATTTAAAGCTTATTTATCCCACAAAATACATGATCATACATATAGTTCAGTTACATTGGTGATTTCAGGCATGTACTGTGGACATGGTACTTACCTCCTTTGGGTAAGGTTTCAAGTTTATTCACAATGTGGTGTGCAGACAACTGTGGTGTAGTTTGAAGAGAAATCTGCAGAGGGCGCTGCATCTTCTGATGTGGTTAATGTCTCATCAGGTTGTGGCTTTACAAGACAGACTGTCACTGTGCAGAAGGTCCTTGTTTATGAGTGAGGAGTTGCAATAAGATCCTGAGTAGACTTGACCTGTGAGTTTGGTGAACTCAAATGTCACTGTCTTCTGTGACCATGCTTCCTGACACCTGCTCAGTTCTGCTGCTTCTCTTGATACTCGGTGAGTTACATTTACCTAAGTGATAATGATGTCATTTTTACAACTGTGGGGGGTCTTTACATTCTTCCTCTCACTGAAAAATTATTTCTGCTTATTGATTAATTGATTTTCAGGAAAGACCAATGGAGGCTCTGTTACCCAGACAGAGGACCTGGTTACTGTCACAGAAGGGTCACCTATGATGATAAACTGCATTTATCAGACTGCTTACTCAGCTCCTATGGTATTCTGGTATGTGCGATATCTCAACAAAGCCCCTAAGCTCCTGCTGAAGAGCTCCACAGACAGCAAGAGGACAGAGTTTCAAGGGGTTCCATGCCACTCTCCATAAGAGCAGTAGCTCCTTCCACTTGCAGAAGTCCTCAGTGCTGCTGTCAGACTCTGCCCTGTACTACTGTGCTCTGAGTGACACAGTGAGGGGAGATGCAGGGGAAGCTGCACACAAACCAAGGTGCAGGAGGGCTGAGGGGGAGTGGCCCTGAGAGGGAGGGCTGGGTGCCTTCTATAGTGGGGTTTAACCAGCCTCCTGAAAAACAGCTCAAACCTCTGGCCAAATTCCTACAAACTAGTAATCTGTACATATTCTGACAGGATATGTTGAAAGTGGTTGCTAGAGGCAACTCAGGATTTGGTCCCAGAATTACTTTTCCCTACATGGAGGACCTCTCCCCAAAAAGAGCTTCATAAAAATTCAGACATTGGATTCAACTCTACCAAGAAGACTATCTCAGGGACTGAGGCAGTTAGAACATTTCATAAAGGCAACAGTAAAGAGGAATTGGACTCTTGGGAGATGCTTCATTCCTATGGGTTAGATCTTACTTGCCTTTATTTGTTTCTCATTATCAAAGGAAAGATCTGATTTGTCCTTCAGTAGAATTTTGACTCCAGTTAATATACATTGGAGCATGAGAAGGACAAGCAAATGTCACAAAAGGAGAAGCTTTTGCCCTAGACATGTCCCAGAGCTCCACTTCACACTTTTGAATTTCCTGGAAGTCCTGAAATGAAAAGTTAGCACCATGCTCACCCTGGATAACAAATTTTTCTGGAGTCTGGTTGTGGCTTCAAAAGTGTTCTTGATGTACCCCAGAACAAATGAGTTATGTGGGTTAATCTATGTCCATTCTGATGAGGTGTCACACTGACAGCCATGTTAGACAAGGTGAGATATCCCAGCAATACCAAATACTAGAAATCAAAGGACAGCGCCTGCCCCACACACTACCTCATTTTAGTCAAACAGGACACCTGGAATGATATGCAGGAAGTAACGGACAGTTGAGACTCTGCCCTAGCAGGTCCTGAAAGTCCAGACATGAGTCTTCCCCACTGTAGGGGTGAATTATTTATATAGGCAGGTGGGTATCTCAGAAGGTACCTGTTTCTTATAAATCTATGCACCACGTGCCCCAGTTGGCAGACTCGTATGGCGTATTCACAGCTGCAGAGGATGTACCTTGGCTTCAGGGCATTCAGCCATGAGCTTTAAGAAGCCCAGAAGTAATTACAACTGTCCATTTCAGTCAGGTAGTATAGGGATGGCTAAATCACATACTAGATGCATTAGACTCTTGTTTTCAATGGAGAAGCCACAAAGAGGCAGAACATATTCCCCAGATTCACAAACCCTTCCTTGCTGACTACCCAGGACACTTAGATATGGCAGGAATAGAAGCCTCTGTCCATGTCCACAAACTCTAATATCTCTCAAGCTGTATTGGAAAAACCTGTGTGCCACTCAAAGCAGAGAAGTCAGAATCCTTAGGGATCACTGTTGAGACAGCAGCATTTGTTGCCACAGCCCTTTAAGTACTGTCACAGAACCTATCAGACTCCAGGGGGGTAAAGTACAATGAAGGTATTGAAATCTAATTAATTCCCCTTGTGCCTCAATGCCCCCCTCACTGTGAAACAGAGGGTCCCCAGCACAAATGCTACAGTCTTGTCAATTTCTGACTCTGCCAAACCAACACATCATGAATCCTTGATGTGAGTCCATCCTTTAGAAAACTAGAGAAGCAGGATAGATCTAATGTGTACCAGAAGCTGCCAGTTCCAATCCTTAGCTCTGGAAGGCTCAAGGTGGTCACATATAGAAAGCCCTTGTCCCTTCCTTGAACTCATTGTGTCTTTCCCAGGACCATCTAATTCTCCATGTTTTCCAGTAAGACCTGGGGCCAGAATCTTTACTCACTCCAGTCTCTTCACATTCTCCATTCCTCCTCCCAAGTATACTTACAGTCTTGAAAACATGACTAAAAATGAAACTTACAGGCAGTGAACGACAAACTCTCCTAAGGGCAGCTAGTGTTGTTACAACAAATGATATCACAGGATTCCAAGAGATCTCTAGGACACAATAGAATTTCCAGAAGGTACAGTTGATGTCATCAGGCACAGCCTTTGCCTCCTTGCACTGTCATTCTTCCTGAACATATCAGAAATGTATGCTTCTATGAATCCCAGGATTCTCTCCTATAACACTAGGAATTCATTCAGCACATCCATCCAAAATTAAGAATTTCTCTCTGCTTCATTAGAATCTTCTCAATATGTCAGACATGGAGAGTTGAATCACACTTTATAAGCACTGAGTAAAAATAGCTGTTCACGTCCATAATGTCCATACCCAAAACTATGAGAAGGATAATATGCCAGGAAATCAGGTCAGATGATTTGGAGGAGGAGAGTTGAATCCTCTCAATTGAAACAGCAACTGAAGAAGTCTAAGTACAGTTAAAGTAAGTTGACCATTGGAAATTTGTAAGTGAGCTGAGTCTGTTATGAGGCTCACACTACTCTAGATTGTTCCCTCCATAAGCCTATTATACTAGGCAAGGATGACTAGAGTAATAGAAGTTATACATGAATCTCTCTATGGAAAGGGGATTTGTAAGAATGGCTTACAGTATGTACTCTAGCAAATCAACCATGGCTGGCTATGAATTGAGAGTTTTAAGAATCCAGGAATTTCCTCCATCTACCCAATCAAATTTCTCAGTTTTCTGCAGTATATGCTGAACCCTTAGAGAAGCAGGCTCTAATGTTGGTGAAGGAAGAGATGTGCTAATCAGATTATAAGAGCAGAGAGAGAGGACAACTTTCCTCCATGTCCTTATATATAATTCCAGCAGAAAGTTTGGACCAGATTACATCTGCATTAAAGATCTGAATGAAAGGTGTGACTTCCTGTCTCAAAGATCTCTATTAATAGTTCTTTCTTCTTCAAATTAAGCAGAAATGAACCACCAATGTGCCCTCTATTGGGGGGTTGTAGTTAATCCCAGATGTAGTCAAGTTGACAACCAAAGATACATATGACATTCTTAACCCATCTTCTAATATTTTGAGTAAATGGCTGCACTCGAGTAACAAAAGGAAGAAGTGGAAATAATCAATAGGTACATGCCTAGGGCCATACCACCCAGAATGTGCCTGATTTCCTCTAATCTCCAAAGCTAAGCATGGGTTGGGCCTATTTAGTACTTGGATGGGAAATGGGTATCTTAAAATAAAAGGAAAAAAAGGCCAAAATAGCAAGGCACCCTAGTACTGTAAGTAAAAAGTGAGTTCTCTCGGGCCATGTGAATTTTGACTTGAACATCTCCACACCATGTATTGCTTTTTCCATGCATCCTGTGATGGGAAAACTCCTCTTCCTAAAACCAAGAAAATGGGGTAACTTCTGTGTGGCCTCATCAAATAATAGCTAGAAGCCTCTTATTGCTTTCAAAGTAAATGTATTTATTAGTAATTTAGAATTTCTCTCGGGTAAGAGAAGCAGTATTTGAGGCAATACACTGAAAACAAGTCATACTCCATAGATGTCAGCACTGACATTACCATGATGAGTGTGGGCACTGCAGTGTATGTCACCAAGAATACTGGATTAGATAGTGTGTCTGCTGCTGATTCATAAACTCACAACACTATGGCTCCAAAAATGGTTCAAAGATATCCTCGAATATTCTAAATTGAACTTGTCAATTTCTTTTAGAATACAAGCTATGGCATGTAGTTGACTGATTTAGGCTTGTATTTGGGACCTATACTCTGTAGGCAAGGGTAGGGCTTCTCATGGGAACTCCTTCACCAAAACACAGGAAGATGGTCAAAGGTGCTGACAGCCAACAGCCACCCCCATGTCCATTCTGCAGCCTCCATAAGGGGATTTAAGAAGTCAAATTTTCCAACTTTTTCTTTTTGGCTTTGCTTTATTGGCACTCATTATTTTAAACATGGTATCATTTTCTGACATAAATCCATTCAAATCATTCTTCCAACAACTGAATTTTACCATGGAATACTATTCTATCCGTGGAGCTTAATTTTCTATGCAGTATGGAGAGTTTATGTTTTCCTCTTAGAGTTTGATGTGATAGCTAATCTTTACTGTGTCCTTGACACATTGTTGAAGATCTGACTCCATCTTTGGCATTTCCTTGATTGCAAATTGATGTTTGAAGGCTCAGTAAGACCTGTGTCGGCAGCACCATCCCTGGGCATGCGATCGTGAGCCATAGGGAGAAATCTAGTTGAACAGAGCAGTAGGGCAACAGCGTTCCTCCATGGTTTCTAGAACTTCTCTTGGAATCTTGCCTTGGATTCCCTTGATGATGGACTGTAACCTGTGAGGTGAACACATCATGCACTTCCTCAGATTGACTCTTTTGAGCTTCAGCACAAAAATAAAAAGCTGACCATAACTCCTGCCATATTTTCAGGATATGCTATGATGTTCCATTCTTCTACTGGCATGCAGCCTCTTTGGTTATCATTTACAATGTTTCTTGACACTGTAATATGTCACAATATCTACTCTACCATCCTCCCTGCTTGCATACCTCTATTTAAGTATTTTTAACTTTGTATCTGATAGTACATGTTTCTCCCTAATTTGACATGCCTCCATTTTTCCCTTTTTAAATTTATCTCCTTTTCTTATTGCTTTTGTACTTTAAAAATTATCTTTTGCCCATAATAGTACTTTATTGTCAGATTATTAAGTTTCACAAAAGGTTTATTTATTGTACTAATGTTTTCTAAATCACCAATCATTGCATTATTATTTATTTTGCAAAACTGACCTTTTGTATTACCTACTTATCCTCAAAATTAAACTTTCCATTCATTTAAGTATTGAAAATCTATCAGAACTTTGGCCTCACAGTTCTGTATGTTTTTAAGATTGCTCTTGAGTATTCCATCGCTGTTCTTATCAATGCTATGCTTTTACAGTATCATAATCCAAACTGTTTTCTTATGTATTTATAAGCAGATTGTGAGTGTAATTGTTTCCCCTGATTTCTCTGTTAGCATGTATGTCATTTGTATACAGGTAAGCCCCTGACTTTTGTGTGTTAATTTTGCCAGCTTTCACTTCTATTAATTTATTTGTCAGATTAAGAAACTTGTGATAAATATTAGTTTTCTTTGTTTATAATCATATCACTGTAATAAAGAAATTTTGAATTCTCCTTTTTATTGTGTATCCCCTTTACCTCTTTCATATGTCTTAGTTATCTAGCTAAGAGTTGAAGTACTATATAGAATAGGTATAGAAAGTATGGACATCCTTGTATTAATCCTTATTTTGTGAAATTGCTTTGCGATTTCTATATTTAGCATGATGTTACTGTGATGTTGTATTATGATTTATTATGATTAAATAATGATTTATTATGTTTTAAATAAGTCCTGTAGATTCTCCAGGATTTTCATCATAAATAGATTTGGAATTTGTACAAAGGCCTTTTCTCATGTAAGAAAATGCTCATGTGGTTTCTTTCTTTATTCACTTTATGTGTTGAAATATATTTATTATTATATCTTGAATTATTTTCACAGGTCTGAGGGTAAGCCAACTTAAACATGGTGATGATTTTTAAAATTTTATTTATTTCCTTAACTCACATGCCAAACACAGTTCCCCCTTTTATCCATCATTTTGCTCCCCACCATGTCCCCAAATCACCCCCTATCTGTCCCTTTGAAAGTGTAAGGCCTCTCATAGGGAGTCAACGAAACCTGAAACATTAAGTTGATACAGGAACAAGCTCCTCCCCACAGCATCAAGGCTGAGCAAGGCATCCCACAATATGGAATAGTCTCAATAAAACCAGCTTATTCACTAGACACAAATCATGTTTCCACTGCCAGGTTCCTTCCAAACACCAAGCTACATAATTATTTCTCACATACAGAGGTTCCAGCTCAGTACCAAGGAGGATCGACAACTTTCAGGCTAGTTTTTGTCAGTTTGCTCGTGCTTGGTTCAGCCATCTCTATAGATTTTACCATCACGGTTTTCTTTTTGGTGTGTTCCTGAGTTGATTTACAAGTATTTTAGTTGAGAATTTGTCCACCAGGTGACAGAGTATCTCCACTGCTGCAATCTTAGTGATGGTTTGTTTGACTTCTGAAAGACAGACTTTGGTAGCAGGATTCTGTGCAGAAAGTGAAGAACCTGCAGAGCTGTGGAGACAGAAAATGTGAGCTGACCACAGAAGCCTCTTGCCTGGCTGAAGTCCACAGTTCCTAGGGGAGAGCTATTATGTCACCTACTGGACCTTCTTGTGACTTCAGCTGAACACTGAGAGAGCTTTTGGAAAGAAGGCATTTTTGACAATATTCATGATCACATTGAGGACGAGACTGGTTCATCCATTGCCTGAAATCACTGTGGGAGGAAAAGCAAAGTCTGGGGAATAGTGACCTGATACTATTTCTGCTGCTGTCTTTTCCACAGGTGTGATCAGAGGACAGCAGCTCTAGCAACAGACTTGTCCCTCAGTGTCCAGGAAAGGGAAGGTACCTTTATCAACAGCTCCCTACACAGGCACTCCCAATTATCACTTCTTCTGGTACAAACAAGAGATTGGGGCAGGTCTCAGTATACTTATAAATGTTCTTTCAAATGTGGATAAAAAGAAGATACAGGACTCATGTCCTACTGCATAAGAAGGACAAACATCTCTCCCTGAACATAACAACTGCACATCCTGTGGACCAGCCACAAACTTCTGTGCAGGAAGTGCACAGTGCCCCAGGCACCTGGTGCATGCATACAAACCTGAGACCGTGGCTGGAGATTAATATATTTTCCACTGTTGAGAACATGAATTTCCTGAATTTTGTTACATAGGTAGATAATACAAAACATCTTATAATTATGATTCTGAAACATACAAGTCCTAGAGCATCTTGAATAATCTAATAATGAGAATAACTGATTATATGTCAAGAGCAAGTTGACTGTCTGGTGCCATTTAAATGACTCCACTCCAAAGGCACTCTCTGTCACTAATAGAGAATACTCATGATGGAAAGGCTCTTACCTTTTAATACTAGTACTTAATATATTTATTAGAAGATTAATATTGCAGTATGTGAAAAAAAATTTAATACAAACAAAAATTTGCCTTAATGTATCCCTGAAATCTGATAGTGATGGAGCCCCACTACCCTGGCAATTCTCTATAGAGTGTTGAGTGAAGCATGAGGAGCATCCCTCTGTCTTTGAGGTCTTGCTGGGAGCCAGGTCTGAGTGGTGAGGGGTCATTTGCATAGCAATAAGAAAAGACAAATGCTGCTACATCTCCTCCAGGAGGCACTGGGGTCCTCCTGCCTCTACCTCCTAAGGGAAAGAAAGCAAAGGCATGCACCATCATGTCCCATGCAATTCCCTGTTCTTAAATTCTAAGCTATCTCTCCAAGCTCTGAAGGGACACTAGCACACTCACAGATGTGGCTCTGTTCAGACTTGCCATTTTCTCCCATTCCCTGTACTTTTGCTAAAAACCTTTAGATTACATTCCCAAAGCTAGCCATCAAGGTCTATTCCCATATTTGCCTACTTCCTCCTCCTGACCCCTGACTACCAAAGTCCATCAATCAAAACCCATCTTGGGCTCACCCAATTGACATGCCAGTTAAAGTTAAACACCTTATCCTAACACAGGTGCTTGCTCTTTATTTTATAAACCACCATTTGCCTATGTGCCATGCCTTTCTCCTCTCTATTCAGAGGCAGTCCTTCCTTTGTCCCTCTTGGACAAGTACCCCTTCCCTTTCTCCCTCATCTCCTATATGTTTTACAACATCATCTAAATAGAATTCCTGTCTTTCTCTTCTTAGCAATTACATCTGCTAGGTCATTTGCTGTTGTTTTTCTGCCAGAGTTAGAATTCAGCCATTTTAAATTTTCTTCCCCTGCTCAATAAAGGATCACTGTATGATTAATCCCTAATCCAGGGTTGTGAGGAAGCCCCTGCTGTGCAGGCATCTCCTTCAACCTCTAGAATTAAATATTTAAAAGCATTAAAACTACCAGAAGTATCAAAGATAGTGGCAGATTCTGGTACCTTCTTTACTGCAGAAAAAGCTCCAAAGCGCTTGAGAGAGTCATAGACTCTGTGATGGGAAACTTTTCAAAGGCAGGGTCTACAGAGCCTGCAGTATATCTGGAAAAACTGATTAAAAGTCTGATCTCATAAGAAGATTGTTTTAAAAATTAGGCTTGTGGAATTTGAAGAAAAGATGACAGAGGGTAGCAGCAAGTGTGACAGAGAATGACAAACTATAAATATGGTGGCGAAGGGTATGGGAGAGTATGGTCACTGCAGATCAAGATCATGCCATTACTGAGTAAGGCTCACCCATGGCCTGCAGACCTGCCCACAGCACAGAGCTTCTGTTTACCATGCTGTGTGAAGGGGATCTTGGGTCACATGGCTACATGTAGGCTGCAAGAACAACAGCTGCATCCTGTGAAGCTCAGTGTGTCTGACACTGAAGACAAGGAGAGATGTAGCCATCTGCAGCTCAAGGATTCTGTCCTGAATGCCCTGCCCAGCTGAAAGAGCACCATGAGACTCAACAATGTCAGGATATAAGGATTGGTGATGGTCCAGGGCTTATGATTACACAGAAATTAGAAAATACGAGCCAGACCAGTGTATTGTTGCTATGAGAATGTGCATGTAAAGCTGTTTGTACCACCACTGCCTGTCGTCTATGGCTAACTAGTGTGGCTAACATTACATTCTCATCTTCAGGCAAGTTTATTTGTGAAATCATGAACAAAATATCACCATACAAATATTGATGGGGATGTGGAAAGAAAGGGAAACAAGTGTGTTGTGGAAAGAAGTTGTACTAGACATTTATCAGTGAAAAAGTTGTTGGAGAATGATGCATGTCCTTGCCCCATAGGGTACAGCACGATGCTGTGCAGACATGACTTTTGAGTAGGCTCTGTTCCCAGAAAACCATGCCCTACTGAACTATCTCCAGAGTTATGAGCAATGAAAGGAAGGCTGAGAAAGACGGCAATTCATTTCTTCATTTCTGTTTGGGGCACTTTGAAAGACCTCTACGGTCTGTGCTGCCCCCAGAGCCCCTGTCAGTGTCATTGATCCATGCTGCTTCCCAAGCCATGTTGATGTCCATGGTCCATGTGGATACCTGTGGTCTGTACTATTGCTGGAGGCCATGTTGATATCTGTGATCCCTGATGCTGCTACAGGCCATGTAGATGCCTGCAGTCCTGGGACCGTGGTGATATCTGTGGTCCATGCCATCACTGGAGGCCACATAGATATCTGTGGTGTGCTGCCACCTGAGATGATTTTGATGTTTTACGACAGACAAATGGATGTCTGCACCCTGGCGTGACACCGGAGACCACGTTAATGTCTATATTCCACGTAGCTTCAGGAGGCCATGTGGATGTCCATGATTTGTGTTCCAGCTAGAGGCCATGTTGATGTACATGGCCTGTTCTGTTACCACACCCATGATGGTTTGCCCTTACAATTCTACAACCAAGGCCTATGTTAATGGCTCTCGTCTGTGCTCCCACTAGATACCATGTAGATGTCTATGGTCTGGATTACTGCTGACTGTAATGGGAAAAGAAGCTTCTTTTGCAGTAGTATTGATGACTACAGCCTCAGAGTTGAGAATGAGAATACTAGAAGGCTTCTGTGTCATTCCCGCTCCCCCCACCAGAGTCAATCCTCAAAAGAAACAGTCTAGACAGGCAGCCATTGATGAAAACTCCTTAAAAATGTGATAGAGATGTTAAAGTGTAGTTCTTCACATTTATGGTTTCTGCTGTGCGATAGGGAAATGGGGGGGGTGAGGAAGGACTCAGCTTTTCTTTAGAGGCTGGCTGATTCGAGTTCAACAATGCTCCAGTGAGCATATGGATAACACTAATTAAACTTTCTGTATTTTTTCTATTTTATAACACAATTTACACAGCTCTCTCTTATTTATGTGGCAGTCATCACCTTTCATTTGATATGAAAGTACTTGAAGTGTTCTGGTATCTTTTGCACAGACAAACTCTGTCTTGATTTCATTTAAGTTTCTTTAGAATAAGAGAAATCCCATAAGGACTATGAGGAAGTTCCACTTCCTAGTGACTGTGAACAGAGCATCAATGAAATAAACAAGTTTGTAGATGTAGAGTTCTTGAACATAAAACACTAAGTGGCACAGCTGGGTGGTGTGGTAGATTTATCTTTAGGTTTTGAGGATTCCTCACACTTATTTCCAGAGTATGTCCATCAATTTCGCTTGCACCCAACAGAGAATGTGAGTTCCTTTCTCCCCACAACCTAAACCAGACTTTGTTGTCAGTTGTTTTAGCAATTTTAGATAATCAGGGTGGGTGACATGAAATCTCAAAGTTGTTTTAATTTGCTTTTCCCTAATGGCTAAAGATGATGAACATTTTGAGATTTATCATTTGGTCATTTTTATTTCTTTTTTTGCGAACTCCATTTCCTTCACCAGGAAAGGATGGAGTGAAAGGGGCTGGTTGAGTGAGACTGTTGAAATGGCTGGAGTCTGGGAATCGGTCCACCACAGGACCCAAAAATCCCACTCCTAGGCATATATCCAAATGATCCACATCCATGCAACAAAGACATCTGTTCAACTATGTTCATAGCAGCATTATTTGTAATAGGAAGAACCGGGAAGCAACTTAGATTTCCCTCAACTGAAGAATGAATAAAGAAAATGTGGCACATTTACACAATGGAAACTACTCAGTGGGAGGGAGGGAACAATGGGATCTTGAAATTTGCAGGCAAATGGATGGAACTTGAAGAAACCATCCTGAGTGAAATACAAGAGGAACATGGTATGTACTTACTCATATATAAATTTTAGACATGGAGCAAAGGCTCACCAGCCTATAATTCACACTGCCAGAAAAACTAGGATACAAGGAGGAACCTAAGAGATTCATACAAGGTCCCTCTCAGAACTGGAAATGAACAAGAACTCCTGACAATATTAGCAGCGTTGGGTTGTTAGTAAGTGGAGAGGGAGTTAGGCGAAAGAGAAGGGGAGGAGAGGAGAACAGGTGAGACCAGGAAGATTGAATCAGGGAATGAATAGATGAGAGCAAATAAAGAGATACCAAAATAGAAGGAGCCATTACAGTTTTGAAGACAAAACTGATTTTAGAGACTTGTCCAGAGACCTACAAGGATGACCCCAACTAACATTCTGAGCAACAATGAAGAGGCTACTTTAAAAGCCCTTCCCTGATAATGAGATTGATAATAATTTATATGCTATCCAAAGCATTCATCTAGTAGCTGATGGAAACAGAAGCAGACACCAACAGCTAAACACTGAGCCAAACTCTGGGAATCCATTAGCAGAGGGTGAGAAATGATAAGAAAAGGAGTCAAGACCAGGCCACAGAAGCCCACAGAGACAGCAGAACTGAACAAAGGGGAGCTCATGGACCCCAGAGTGATAGCTGGGAAATCAGCATTGTACCAATTCAGACCCCCTGAACATGGGTCGCAGTTAGAAGGCCTGGGGAGTCTAAGGGACCTCTGACAGTGGGACCAGGATGAATCCCTAATACATTGAAAGGACGTTGAGAGCACATGCCCAGGGCCTAGAGACAGGAAGGAGGGCCTAGACCCTATGCCAAATGACTTGACAGATTTTGATAATCCCTCCTGGAAGGATCATTCTCCCTGTGGAGTACAGAAATAAGAAAAATAATAAATATGTGTTTAAAAAAAAAAGAAAAAAGGAAAGTATTTTCTAGGAATCCTGCAGTGCCCCCTAGTGGGCTTCAACCACCAAAAGAGTGACTTTTCTTTTTACATATCCATCCCAGTTCCCTCTCCCTCCCTCCCATGCCCCCACCATCTCCCTTCCAACCCATTCCCCACCTACTCCACAGGGTGTGTGTGAAGAGATGGGTTAGATTTGAGAGGATATTGGGGAGAGGAGATTATGACCATAATATATTGTATAAAATTCTTTTTTTTTTTTTTTTTGAGGCCACAAAAGGTACATAAAAATGTGCTAGGATTCTTTCAGGCTCAGCTTAACACACTGTAACTATTACTTTTCCCATTGGTATTTTGCATGTATTCCTCTTTGTCAGACATTTTTCCTTCAAACTCTCCTTATAAGAAGTGTTACATTAGATATACTGTGTCTTGTAGTCCATCATCCTTCACAGTTGTGGAGAGATTGCCATGCAAATTCGTGAGGTGGAAGTGGGTGGGACTTCTTTTTCAGATGAATGAGGAAGTTGGGTGATTCAGAGAGAACCTGATGTGTGTAAGCACAAGACTTGACACCCTCACACTGGAGAGAGGACATCCCAGTACCTGGACAGGGGCCATGGATAGGAAGCTGGGAGCTGTGCTGGGGTTTCTGTGTGTGCAGATTTGCTGTGAGTTGTGCTCTCTTACATTGCTTTAGGGATTCTCCAGAGATGTCAGTGGTGGAGAGGATGAGCCAACCTAGAGCTCCTGGCCAGTCATCCTCAAGGTGTCTCCTGGGATATTAACAGGTGTGGGTGAAAACCCCTCATAATTCTGGTTTGCTTTTCTGTTTCCAAGCAGTGGTGAGAGGAGTTGAGGTGGAGCAGAGTCCTTCAGTCCTGATTCTCCACACAGGAACCAGTTCTACACTGACATGCAAGTTTTCTGCAACCATGACTGTTGTGCAGTGGTTCAGACAGAATCCCAGGGGCAGCCTCATAAATCTATTTTACATGACTCCAGGAATAAAGAAGAATGGAAGATTAACTGCAACATTCAGTTCTAAGGAGCGCAACAGCACTCTGCATGTCAGGGATGTCCAGCTGGAAGACTCAGGCGCCTACCTCTGTGCTGCTGATGCACAGTGTTTCCAGCAAGCCTGCAGCCTGGCCACAAACTGCAGCTGGGTGTGCAGCTACAGCCCTGACACAGGGAGACTCTGCAGGAAGTTTTAGCAGAGGTGGGTTTTTATCAGATCTCCATCAATTACAATGGTGTGAGGAAACACAAAATTACCACAGCATAAATTCATTCTTAAACTAATGTAATACTGACTTGTAGAAAGATAAATGCTCTGAAATAACAGCCCACTTGAGTAAAATCACTTTATTTTACCAAATGCTTCTGCCAATGTCATAAAATAGAAACTGTCTTACATACTCCAGGGTCACTTCAGTCCTTTCCCTAGATTAGAATCTGAGAGCAACAGTTTCCATCCTGTGATTAGAGAACACAGAACAATACTAGAAGCTATTTTGCTCACCATGAATTTGATAAAAGAATTGATTAATTCCTAAATTATTAATTAATTAAGCTGTACAAACCAAACAACATGATGTCAGTATTGACCTGAAATTTAAAAATATATTTAATA
This sequence comes from Cricetiscus sungorus, assembly GCA_030556225.1. Taxonomy (NCBI): domain Eukaryota; kingdom Metazoa; phylum Chordata; class Mammalia; order Rodentia; family Cricetidae; genus Cricetiscus; species Cricetiscus sungorus. The sequence continues at coordinate 14,211 of JANBXA010000634.1, forward strand.
TTGTGATACACAACAAATATTTTATGTAGCAAACTGTGAGTCACAAATGATACATTATGTATTACAGAGATATATTTGTAATTTGTATCACAAAAATACTTACAGCAATTGATTCCTCAAAATACGTACATATCTACAATGTAATAAACATGCAGAAATTCTCATTAAAATATTGGTTTCAAAAGAAAAACTAGAAACCTCCTAAACATCACACAATAGGGCATATTTTTTTTTAAATATAATAATTAATTGTGTTGAAACAGAGCTGATTCCCAAGGGAAATAACTGATCCTTTGTGATTCATTCAGCTTCATCCCCATTGCAATGACTCTTGTTTTAAATATAAATTATGTATGCTTTCCAGATAATAAATAGTTCCTAATTGTCAGTAAGATCTATGTGAGCATGGGTAGAAGTGGTGACACTACAATGACGGCTTCTACAATAAGAAGTACTCATTCATTCATCTCAGAGGGTTCACAAATAGCAACTTAATAGTGCGTGGTGAGGAATTAGGTGAGATTGGAATGTGGTAATTAGGCACAGAAAGAGGGTACTCTGAAAATTCTGTCTAACTGGTCTTGATAGAATTTTTTCCCTAATCACTACCTGATTAATTTAGACTTGGAAGTGCTTGTTTAATAAAAAAAAAAATGAGCTTGATAACTACAGATAGAGGTTTTAGAAATTTTATAGACAAGACATAAAATAATCTTTTTAAAAATCAATATAAATGTTATTTTCTGTTGTAAAACCTTAAAATAAAAAGTTAGGATTAATCAAAATATAAACCTGAAAGAGTTTCCTCAGTTGAGAAAAGCACCTTCCATTCTTCTACATTTGCACCACCAGCCATTACGCCCAGATCACCCTCTTCATCCCAGCCTTTTAGAAGGTCTGTGAGCTCTTAGACTTAAATCACCAATCTGCTCTTTTTTAAAATCTGGGGAACAGTGATATCTGTCTGATGTACAATAGTTTTATCCTGTTGTAGTCATCAGTCATCTTATCCATTTCCTGTACTGATTCTTCTAGATTTTTGCTCATTTCTTGAGTCTGACCTCTAATTTTCTCATTAGCTTCTATCAAGGGAAAATTTCACCAAGATGCTAAGTTCACAGTATTTATTTATCTGTTTACTTATTTATAGTCATCTGTGATTGGTTGTCACTTTCTTCTTCTCTCCATTATCAACATGAGGCTTTCTATGAATCCATTTGTTTCTGGTTGTCACTAACGCCCTGACAAACTGTTCATTCTCTCTTCTTAATATGTTGTTTCCATTCTCAGCCTCTTCATTTCAAAGAGCCAAATGTTTATTAAAACCAGAATAGAACAAAAACCAGAAAAAAATAAAAAGAATTAGAAGCACATATACAAATATGCAAAAATACATGCATACAAAAATTCATAAAAACACAATATTAGAAGCCATAATATATAAGCAAGCAACAAATGTGTTAAATAATGCCCAGATAAATAATTATGAGATTAAAAATAACTCTAAAAATAAAACTGAATTCATTTTAATTGGCCTTCTGTAGCTGGATATGAGGCTTGCCCTTGAGTGTGGTTTGTGTACCCAGTGAAATATTGTTGGCAAAAACTAAATTCTTCTTCATGTGAGGTTGTCAATTGGAGATGGATTCTTGGTTAGGGATGAGGGATTATGCTCACTTCACCTCTCAGCACTGGAATCCCATCTGTGTAGGTCCTGTGCAAGCCATGTGTTGTCACCATCTCTATGTGTCCATATGTCAGGCAGGCTTACTGTGTGGAAGGCATTATTTCCTTAGTGCCTCCATCCCCACTGGCTTGTATGATCTTTCTGCTTCCTCTTTGCAAAATTCTCTGTACCCTGAGGAGTTATGATTGTTGGGGACATGACACTTATCACTGGGTGTTATGATGAACTCTCAGTGAATGGAAGAAGAAGGACAGTGAGGATGACCTACCTACTTCCCAAGTCTATATGTACACTGAGTTACCAGTTAGACAGTGTTTGCAGCTATCCACAGGTGAGACAAAGGAAAGGAGGTGGGCCAGAAATTGGGTAGTGTGGTGCTGGGAGGGTCCAAGGAAAGGAGGAAAGTTGAGTTTGTTGGGAAATTTCACAGATTCCCCAGGGAATCCACCACTGCTCTTCTATGAGTAATTCAGTCTAAATGTGGTGGGAGGGAGTGAAATGGATAGTGCCATCCTCAAGATCAAATGCCTTCTGAGAACTTTCCAAAGAGTAGTTTCTATGTGTATTTGTGATTCCAAGTCAGCACATCATCTCTGGAAAGTAAGATACATGCATACAAACATTATATCTGTATTGACAACAAAGTTTCACTATAATGGAAAGAACATTATCATTTTGCAAATGAAAGCCCAGGAGAGACATAAAAAAGCCTTAACTTGGGTGACATAGTTCTCAAAGAGAAATATTGGTGTTGGCCTAAGTATATGTCTCTAAAAAAGGAAGAGTTGCTTGATGAATAATCTGAGCACTTTGTAAATACAGTACCAGATATAAGATATAATCTCTCTCTCTCTCTCTGTCTCTCTCTCTCCTTCTCTGTCATACACATATACACACAAATACATTGCATATAAATTTATATATGAAAAATCTTGTATATACATTTACATATAAAGTATTGCAGACTTAAAGACAGAAAACAGATTCACTAGTGTGTATAAACACCATTCATGATTCTTGATCTCTTAGCACTAGGACCCAGTTGATATGCAGTTTTATTGTCTGAGTCCTCACAGGTCAGAGAACACTTAAGCAGAGGCCTCACTGGTTAAAGGTGCAACCACAAGGGTGGTAGTAGACCTTAGCTTCTGGGGAGTATGAAAAGAATTATTTTCCTTGTATGCTGGTTGTGCAGGCTTGGTAGAATCAGACTTTCTCAGTGGCTGAGTGGATGACTCTAGAAGTAGAAATCTTACTGAAAAATAACAACACCCTGGAATCTATATCTGACCTGCTAGTCATTACAAACTACACGTAATTTAATTGGATCTTAATTTAATTGGAAGAACAATGAAGATGTATGTTCCCACTTTATTCATGATTCTGTGGCTGAAGATGGATGGTGAGTTATGATTTTTAGAACACAGAATACGCTTGGGCATTTCTGAGACATCCAGGAGGAACTTCATTTTATTCAGGGTTTCTCTAGTGAATGCAGAAAGAGAGAATCCTTGAGAGTTGTGACTGATGACCTTTCCTCTTTTTGTCCATCTCTCTGCATAGGGGTGAGCCAAGGAGAGCAGGTGGAGCAGCATCCTTCCACCCTGAGAGTCCAGGAGAGAGCCAGTGCTGTCATCAACTGCATTTACACAGACAGTACTTCATCCTACTTCCCTTGGTATAAGAAAGGGCCAGGAGAGCATCTTAAGCTCATTATTGACAATCGATCAAATATTGAAAGAAAGCAGGACCAAAGACTGATAGTTTTACTGGATAAGAAAACCAAACACTTCTCCCTGCACATCACAGATACCCAGCCTGGGGACTCTGCCTTGTACTTCTGTGCTGCAAGTGCACACTGCTCTCCAGGAACCTGCAGCCTGTCCTCAAACCTGACACAGGGCCTGGAACCCCCATCCACATCCTGTGTCACAGGCTTTCCAGGGCAGCATTTGTCAGTTGGCAGTTGGCAAGTGCCAACTATGGGGTAGACATTAAAATACACAAAATAAGAAAGTTAGCTTTAAGTCACTCAAAACAATTTGGGAGAATTTCCCCCTTCTTCTGTTTTAAAAACTTATTATAAATCTTGAAATGCAATTTTGTCATTTCCTGCCTAGGTACCAGACTGTGTTTCCGAGAAGAAGAGGAGGTGGCACACTAGGCTCCAAGTGGAACATCTCCATCACACATCATCCTCCAATGATCAGAGGTCACTGAGGAGGAGAGGCAGAAGTGATGCGAGGCAGGGGATTAGAACAAGGAGACAGTGTTTTCTGGCCATAGCAGGACAGTTATTCCTATGAACTCCCAGAGGTCTACAGTATACATAAGACTTGAAAAGGCTCAGGCCAGACACAATTCCAGCAAGCAGAGGGAAGGTGGGCATTCCCACCGTTAGCCAAGGAGCTATGGGGAGTTGGAAGCTGCTGGGAGGATCCATGTTTCTTTATTGCTGCAGCCCTTGGTGCATAGACTACCCTTGACTGATGGCCACACATCCAGGAATATATGGGCTGTACAAACCCTGGTGTGTTCATTTTAAAGGAAGAGGGGAACTAGGTTGTCAGGGAATAGTGGCAGAAGTGTAGGGGCCAGGTTAATATACTCAAAATTTATTGCATAACATTCACTAAGATCTAATAAAATTAAAAACATATTAAATCATATGAAATACATATAATTTTATGTATATTTATTACACTGAAACCATAAGATACATACACTTCAGTAATCCTTATGATTATAGGCATGCACTGGGTACTTGAGTCCTGCCTCCTTTGCTGAGGTTTCAAGTTTGTTCATTGTGTGTTGTGCAGACATCTGTGATCCATGTTTAAGGGAAATCAGCAGAGGGGACTGCCTCTTCAGATGTGGTTTATGTCTCATCAGGTAGTGGCTTCACAAGACAGAATGTCACTGTGCAGAAGGGGAGGTCTTTGTTTATGAGTGAGGAGTTGCAATAAGATCCTGAGGAGAATTGTCCTGTGAGTTTCATGAACTCAAGAACCAGTGGCACTGGCTTCTGTGAACATGCTTCCTGACACCTGCTCAGTTCTGCTGCTCCTCTTGATGCTTGGTGAGTTACATTTATCTAAGTGTTGATGATGTCATTTTCTTACAGCTGTGGGGGTCTTTCTTCCTCCTTTAGCAATGCGATTTCTCCTTATTTATGTAGTTATTATTTATTTTCAGGGAAGAGCAATGGAGATTTAGTGACCCAGAGAGAAGACCTGGTTACTGTCGCAGAGGGGTCAGCTGTGATGATGAACTGCACCTATCAAACTATTGATTTAACTCCTGTGGTTTTCTGGTATTTGAAATTCCTCAGCAAAGCCCCTCAGCTCCTCCTGAAGAGCTCCACAGACAACAAGAGGACAGAGCAGCAAGGGTTCCACGCCACTCTCCATTAGAGCCGCAGCTCCTTCCACCTGCAGAAGTCCTCAGTGCAGCTGTCAGACTCTGCCCTGTACTACTGTGCTGTGAGGGACACAGTGAGGGAGATGCAGGGGGAGCTGCACAAGAACCAAGGTGCAGGATGGCTGAGGGGAGTGGCCCTGTGAGGGAGGGCTATGTGACTTCCCTCAGGTGGGGTCTCCCTAGAATTCTGAGAAACATAACAAATCTTAAGGTAAAATTCTAGAAACCTAGCAGTTGTGGAATTTATGACAGAATAGGATGGAAGTCATTTCTAGACACAGGATTGTCTTTGTTCACCAGAAATACTGATCTTTCCCTATGTGGAGGACCTCTTATAGATAACCCCTCCAAGAAAACTAAGACGTGGAATTTATCTCTACCAAGATGTCTTATAAAATTTGAAGATTTAAATTTGCCGACAATATTATGTTATTAGCCCATAAATGTATGTATGACTAAACATGGACACTGTTCTTTAAAAATCTCCTTCAGAGTCATGCCACAAAGTATTTAGATTCTTCCCCCTCCTTGGTCCATGCTACAAAGTGTTCAGGCTGACTTCTGGTCTTTTTTACTGTTCTGTTCTGGAAAGAGACACCATGACCAAGTCAAGTTATAGAAGAAAGAATTTAATAGAGGGCTTGATTACAGCTTTAGATTTTGAGCCATGATAATCATTGTGTAAGCATAGTAGCAGGCTGTCATCCATGTTTCTCATTTTTCAAAGAAAAGATCTGATTTCCCTGTCAGTAGAATTTTGGCCTTAAGGGGCATAAGATGTGTAGCTGTCTCCAGCCCCCAGGTCCCAAGCAGCTGCTGCAAATGCACAGATACAGCCATCAGACTGGGTAACACTTGGGCTCTGCATCCTCCTGCAGCATCAGTGCTGGGTGGGGAACTCAGCACTAAGGAGGGTCTCTGTTTAGAGGGAAATACAGTTCTCTGGGATAGCATTATTTTACATCATTTAAATTTCATCATAGTATCCTACAGGTTGGAAGACATTAGTTTCTATAATACTATTTGAGACAGTGATGGGTTGAAATGGTGTAAGATGACTGAGTTATAATTGAGGAAATTTGTATTTGCTCTTCATTACTAATCTCATTTCTCAAGCAGCCAACTAAATGTTGAAATATTTAAAATTAATTTCTCTATTATTAGGAACACACAGTGCAGCGTTCCTTGCAGTCACCATATGCAATAGCACACCAGCACTGGTGTCCCAGTCACTCTGGGGGCAAAGCTTACATTAGCTTCCCACAATCCACTATTTTCTTTCTCTATGGTCAATTTTAAACAACATTAACAACAAATCTTTCCTGATGCAGGACTATCCCAGTTTTTAAAATGCATTCTAAAACTTTGAAACTATTACATTCATACATGCTCAATCACTATGATCCAGTTTCTTTTCTTTTTCTACTGTAGTGATTTTGCTTAAACTATTTCATGGGAGAAGACTCTTTGTTTTCATTGTACATGAGGAACGGTCTGTCTGACACTTGTGTACAGGTTCTCAGGAAGACAGAAGAGAGCATCCGGTCCCCGGAGCTGGACTTACAGGCAGTTGTGAGCCACCTGATGTCTATGCTGGGGAGGGAATTAAGGCCTCCTGAAGGAAAAGGACCTTTATCTGCTGAGCCATCCCTCAGGCCCCAGAAAGGCTTTTAGTCAGAACATGCTCCTGTCTCCTGAGTTAAAACTTACAGACTGTTGCTCCTCTGAGTGAGCCAGGCTCTGTGTGGGACTGAGGCTTGTTCTCCTTGGAGAGGCTGGACCTCTCCTGCTTGCAGGATCCCTAACTCCAACAAACCCAGAGTCATTGCAAAATTACTATCTCTCAGTCAAGTCTGGTTGGGAGGAGCTTCAGGCTCAGAAGCCTGGGAGGGAACTCTGCAGTGTCTGGCCTCCCAGTGCAGGAGGAGGACACTCACAGCCATCCTGACACCACAGCCCAGGGCTTGGTTACTGCTTCTGTCTCCAGCATCCACACAAGCACCATGAATAGGCTGCTTTGCTCTCTGTTGGGGCTGCTGTGCTCCCAGGTTTGCTGTGAGTCTGGCTGTCGGTTTGCTGTGAGTCTGGCTGTCACACTCAGGGACAGAGAGGACTGTGCTCAGCACTTGGAGGGTAGGGAAGCAGCTCAGGAGTCCTGCACAGCTCCCTGCTTCTCAGAGGACATGGGGTGTGTTCAGGGTTCTGTGGATGCTCAGTGACCTCCATCTGTGTCTGTTTCTGTTTTTCTACTCAGGGGTGAAAGGGCAACAAATGGAGCAGAGTCCTGAGTCCTTGGTTCTTCAGGAGGGAGAGAGTGCAGAGCTGTAGTGAAAATTTTCCAGCTCTGCAATCAAGTGCAGTGGTTTCTCCAAGGACCTGGGGGACCCCTCATCAGCCTGTTCTCCAATTCTTCTGGAACAGACCAGATTGGAAGACTGAAGTCCATGACAATCTTTCAGGAATATCGCAGCTCTTTGTGCATTTCCTCCTTTCAGACCACAGACTCTGACACTTATTTCTGTGCTACGGATGCACAGTGTCCCCACATACCTGCAGACACAAATCTTAACCACTCACAGGACCTATCACAAAGCTGCAACAGAACTTTCTGCCTGGTTTAGTATCCCTTGTTGGTAGAAATTTAACCTCAGGTAGGTTTTGGACTCTGAGTATTGTGGCTTTGGTTTTATCTTCATTTCTCCATGCATACTCCCTCTAGAAGCATCAGTGTCCATCTTAGATCTAACAGAGGAGAGGATGGAACACACAGTCAAAGTGATCATTTAAGCTGCAGTGTGCAGATCTCACAAAGGACAGAAGAAAGGGGAATGAAAGGCAAAGGCCGGCTTCCAGGTCACCTGCTGTGGACAGGGTCAGGGTTAGTGAGGAGAAAACAAACTGTGCAACAGCAGGGACATCCAGTCATGAAGACACAGACTGTACAGAGAGCTGGTGTCCTGGTGTCCTTTCTGATGCTGTGATGAACTCTGAGAAAAAGTACTTTATTTAGCTTTCCTTCTGGTTTATAATCCATCCTTGGTGATCAATGCAGGACCTCAAATAGGAGAATACAACAGAAAACATGGGGGATCTCTGTAGTTAGGTCACTCACAGACTAACTCCTGAGAAGCTTTCTTATGTGACCCAGGACACTTTACTAGAGAATGGTGTCACCTGCAGTGAGCTTGTCCTCTTTTAATAAATCAGTTTTTAAAAATGTTTGGAATTTTATTGTTATTACAGAATTTATAGAAGGTGTTGGAGTGAATTAAACCCTATGAGTATTTGACTCTTTATTTTGAATTACATTTTCATACATTTAACTTTACTCATCATTGCTCTGAAGTTTTCTAGACAAAAGTCTGAACATCTTTAACACAACAATGAGACAAGAAGCTATGAGAAATTTCTCACACATATAACTTATTCAACTGACTTTAAATAGAACATCTAAAAAGTATTACAACTCAATATAAGAGAACTAATGACTCAAATAAGCAGACCCTGTGCAAAAAAATAATTAGAATATAGCTGGGGGTTGTTCTGGTTTAGTGAAGTGGCGGTTGTACCTCCTCCTGCAAGAACCATGACTTTACTAGCAGATGGTGGCCATTGCAGAAAACCACTACCAGTCAAGATACAGAATTCTAAAGTTCAGACCCATGCCCATGTCTACAATCTAACTCCTGTTCCTAAGGCTCAGGAAACTTTGACAAACATGGCAGGAAATATGATAAGTACCAGAAGATTAGGGAGTTTGCTATGAAACTGTGTCTCCTAAATTAGTCAGAAGCTAAACCTATGAAGACTCACCAACACGACTGCCTGAACAAGAGCTGCACTTGGGCAACAAGAATAGAAATGCTAAACTGGATGGAGGACAGTACAAGGAGCCACGGTCCTAGACAATGAAGTATTGGTACCTGAGGAATGCTGGTAGTGTCATGAACAGCATTCCTACAGAAGAGCACACCATGTGGTTACCCATTACTGATTGGTCAGCCTGGAAAATATACTTACAAATGTTATAATATTGATTGAATAGTTTGTATTTGTATATTCCTCTGGTAGTATCTGATATTCATCAGTCCTGATGTTAAGCAACTTGGTCCAGTATCTCCCCACGGTCCATGTCTGTGGATTGTAGCATGGTTACTCCTTGGGTTTAGCTATCTTAGGGTTTCTATCACACTGAAAACATACCATGTCCACGGCAACTCTTATAAGGAAAACATTCCAAAGTCATGGCTTACTTACACTTCAGATGCTCCATTCATTATCATGGTGGCAGGGAGCATGGCCCTATGTTGCTTCTTGATCAGAAGGAAACAGGAAGTGGACTGACTCACTGGTCGAGGCTTGAACACATATGAGACCTCAAAGCCTGCCTCCATAGTGGCACACTTCCTTTAACATGACCACATCCAAACCAGTAAGGCCACAACTCCTAGTCAGTGCCACGTCCTTTGAGATTTTGTGATCATTTGCATTCAAACTGACACAATAGTCAATATTTACTTATAAATGAGTTCGTATCTTGTGTGTGTTTCTGAGTCTCAGTTACTTCATTCAGTATTACTTCAGAAAAGGTCTTTTCTAGTTCCTTATATTTCCCAGCAATTTTCACAAAGTCATTGTTTTAAAGAGATAAGTGATACTCCATTGTGTGAATAATAAAAAGACTGGTTCTTTAAAAGTTATAGTATGCTTTATATTGTGCTACTAAAATAAGATATTTGGGATCAAGAAGACAAGACAGCTTATGTTTCAATATTGCTCTTTTTATGTGTCAGGTTAACAAGAGGTCAGTTGTGATGGTTATTTTTGCCAATCAATTTGACACAAACTAGAGAAACCCAGGAAGAGAAAACCTTAATCAAAGAATTTTATTTTTTATAATTGTTTGTGGATATTTTCATCTTTAACAATTTACAAAAGAGGGCCCAGCCCACTATGGGCCTTGTCACCTCTGGGTAGAATGTCCTGATTTGCATAAAGAAACAAGGTGATCAAGCTAGGAGGAGCAAGCTAGTAAGGAGATTTCATGTATGATTCTTGTCATTATTCCAGCTTGAATTCCTGATTAGGCAAACCAGTGATGTGCCATAATCAGAAATGTAAACCCAATAAATTAGTTCTTTCTTAAGTTTAATCTGGCCATTATGTTTGTTTTAGCAATAGTAAGCAAACTAATTCAAACACAAAAGGGATAACCCTATCCCAGTATAGGATTTTCATTTATTATCCTGTGGTGTCAAGTAGGCCTATTCTTTCTTTATAATAGGGAACTCCATCTTAAATCCTTTTGTATGTTTGTGTATAAGCTTCTACAAAGGAGAAAATTTTAATTTGATCCTTTCATTAGTTTTACAATTATTATAATTATCAGTACACATTTATTGCACAGATTAGTGGATTTCTTATAAAATTTAAATAAGTGCATTTGCATTGGTATCTTCATATTCATCCTACCTTAACCCTCGATTTTCCCCTCCTATTCTATATTCCCCTTCAACTTACTCATTTGTATAGCTTCTATTTTCTTTCTTTTTTAAAAAAAATTATGAAATGTTTGGCTGGTTACTAGCTTTTCATATTGGCTAGCTCTGTCGAAATTATTAACCCATAATTACTAATATATGTATTTCTACATGGTCTTATATATTAAGAATGCCAGACTCATGCTTCTTCTTTTCCCCAGATCACATGGTGAATCTATCCTCCTTGTCCCAGAGTCTTCTACCTCTCCTAGTCCTACCTATCTTGCTTCCATATTGACCAACAGTGCTTTATTCATTAACAAATAATAAAGCATATTTACAGAATGAAATCTCCCATTTGTTAAATAAAAAGAAAGGTTTTAACAATAACATAGTCAAATTATATATATCAAAATAGTTATCAAGTAAGAAATATAGTTAAAATATTTGGTCCATTAATATTTAGTAAGATTTAAAGATAACATTTCATCATCTATCCTATCTTTGTATGTCTAAAGTTTTATAAGTAACTTACTTTTATTCTGAGAAAACTATAACAATGACTATCTGTCTTCAACTTTATCAAAGACCACAGAATGATAGTATATAAACCCTAGAATTGACAGAGACAACTCACTGCCTGGTCAGTCACCCAAAGTTCTTTTGTAATGTTCCATCTTTGGGCCCATAGGCCATAGTATATCTGGCAGACTCCTCAGAAAAGCAGGAAACTTCCAACTGTCTGCCTGTATTGTTAGATTGTCAGTAACTTTTCTGTGTGTCCTGTACAGCATCCATATAGCATGAACCCTTCCATACTGTCCATCTTGTTTTGTATGTTCAGTAGTTACTAGCCTAACTGTAAATTTTGACAATTGTAGGTATCTATCTATATTTTGTATTAGATGGTACATTACATTTAGAATGAGCTATGGAAATACAATAATTAAACAAGAAGAGAAATATACTTATCACAAAATTGACCTTAAATTTGTATTAACAAGTAAACTACATTCCAATATAAAATATTCATTTATGTACCATATTCCCTTGTTTTTCTCATAATAACAGAGGGGAAATGTAATCACTAATCCTTCCATATTCTTTACATTTGACAAAGTTCTACCTTAGTTTAATCATTCCTAGCTGGGAATTTGTAAGGATTGCTGGCTGTGCCTGAACCCTTGATCCCATTAAAAGTAATATTAGGCACAATAAACTCACCAGAAAGCAAAGCCAGTTGTAACTGGGGAAAGTCTAAGTTAAAATGGGGACCTACAGGAAGCTGGAACCTGCCTGGTGTCCAGAATCTTTGACCTAGGAGACTCAATTTATTCTGATGCTTCCATTTCTCTCTCCAGGTCAATTATCATCAGCAGGAAAATTTTATGGCCCCCGAGACCACTTGGTGGGCATGCCCAAATGGTTTAACTAAATGAGCTTTCTCCAAGACATTCCATTGAGTTCCTCCTATGTGTGCTAATGCACATACCATCTCAGGTGTACCTATATCATGGGGAAGAAGAGAGAGCATACATTAAGATGAAGCCCAGGCTTCAATGCTCAAGAAGTGAAGTACATCTCTCTCCATTCCACTTTTGGTTGGAGCCAATATTGCTCAGGCAACAGCCATAGGACCATTGTCCCTTATAGTTAGTGATTAAACTTTAGAGAATTTAGTCAACAAGTGTTTCAGGTATTAATTAGGGTTTGTATTGCTGTAAACAGACATCATGACTATAGCAACTCTTTCTAAGTGAAACACTAAACTGGGGCTCATCTATAGTTCAGAGGTTTAGTCATTATCATCATGGCAGAAAACATGGCAAAATTCAGGCCAGGCCGGCATGGTGCTGGAGAAGAAACTGAGAGTTCTACATCTTGATCTCTAGGCAGCAGAAAGAGACAGTGTCCCACACTGGGAATAGGCCAACATAAACAAATCAATGCCTGCCTTCAAAGTGACAAACTTTCTCCAACAAGGCCATCACTTCTAATAGTGCCATTCCCTATGGGCCAAGAATTCACACACATGAGTCTATGAGGGTCCTACCTATTCCAACTACCACAAGGACTTAGGAATATTAGAAGGATCCATATCTAGATTGAAAATAAATAAATAAAAACAAGTAGACCCTTTATCAGAATCAATTCAGGAAACCCAAGAAGGCTTAGTACTCCTCTTGATAAAACAAGTAGGATTATGTTTTGATTTAGGAGAAACCCATGGTTTATAGTTCAGCCAATCAGCAGTAACTAGAGAAAGCATCAAAGGAGGGAAAAAGGAGACATAAATCATAATTGTTATCAGTTGTTACCTGGTGCCTGGAGCTGACCACCTTACTGTCAGCATTAGCCATCCCATTGATTCTTATCCTGATCAGGATAATGACAGAACCCCGTATCTTCAACTGCATCAAACAGAGTAAAGTCAGTTAAACTACCAGTCCTTTAGACAAGCTGTACCCCTCCTAGGACAGACCACTAAATGGTTTGACTCTTGCCCATAGAACCAATAAGGAATGTAAAAGTAACACGGTGCAGAGTTTCTTCCATCTAATTCTCTTGCTGAGGCTTGACTATAATTTGATCTCCTTGATGAGCTGCCCTGTGGAAAATTACCTAACTCTCTTCTAGGAACCCAAGGTTAAGATGCCCAACTAGCTTAGCTTACCTTCTATTAAACTGTTTGCTTACACAGAAGCCCCTCCAACTAACTGCTTATCTTGGTAGTTTCTGGGTAATTTTCCATAGGGATTCTCATCAAGGAGATAAAACTCTGGTCATCATAAAATTGGGCACAGTAAGAATATAAAGTGGAAGAAACTTTGTCCTTTCTTTTTTTGTCATACTCTGTAACGCTCTTAATTTTAAAAAGAGACTGGGTCATGTAATACATTTTAATTGAACCCTCAAATTATTCCAATGAATACCATGACTGTGTATGTCATGTGATTCAGTATGTGGCACCTGTGTCTCCAGCCTCAGCACCAGTGTCTTTTCTTAAGCTCTTGTCTACTTCTGTGTAAGCCAGAGCAGGTGGAACAGCAGTGTGTGGTTAGCCACACTTCCCTAGTTTACACAGACAAGCCTTATGGTACAGGAACCCAAGAACCTTCATTTGCTCATTGGGTGTTAGCAAAAGACAAAACTAAAACCAGTCTTCCCCAGGGAAGATCACACCAGTTGGTTACTAGTGCAATGAGCAGAGGCAAAGAGAAGCCATGGAACTCTCCAACTTATCGGTGGAAAAAAGATTTTTACTACAGAAAAGAGAGAGAGAGAGAGAGAGAGAGAGAGAGAGAGAGAGAGAGAGAGAGAGAGAGAGAGAGAGAAGCAAGAGGCCTCAGGGGAAGCCCAAAGTAGCCATGACTACTATGGGCAGAGAGGAGAGGGGCAGACTGGCTGGGGATATCTCTCTTAGGAGCAGAGGGAAGAGAAGGAGATGAGAAAACATCCTGTGTTATAAAGGAAAACCTGTAGGAGCAGGGTGAGGGCAGGGAATCCTGTGAACTGAAACAACCTGGAAGGCTAGAGTGGACTTTGATGTCACATGTCAGTAGGGACACATGGAGCCTTGAGATTAGCACTAGCTTTGGTATGCACCATAGTTACATGTCAACAGGGAGCCAATGCCACAAAAGCCAGAGGAAAGGGAAATAAGAAGTGGGTCTTCTTAGGAGACAGACACCCTGAGGACTAAGGGAGGAATCTTCCAGCAATTCTTCTGAGCAGAAGCGAGGCTGTCAGCCTAGACTTAATCAGTGGGCCTGCCTTTTTGGGATACTTGGGGCATTCCATAAGGCCTATCAGATGTTAAAATGTCAGTCCAAAATAGACATACAAGTAGTATTATATATTCTGAGCAGATTATATTTAGGAATATAAATGTATATATATATATATATATAAACATTTTAAGCACATAGACATATATACATGCATATATGTGTGAGCATATATACATATATATATATATACACATAAATATGCAGTTCATAAAATGAGAGGCCATGAATTTGAAACAGAAGCAAAGTGTTTATGGTCAGGTTTGGAGGGAGGAAAGGGAAGAGGGAAATGATGCAATCATAATCCAAAAATATAAAAAAAGGTAAAAAATAAAAGCCACCTAAGGAGTGTGCATGTACATTGGAAGTCACTCAAAATATGGAAGCCAGAGCCCAGGCACAGCAGGCACATTTGTGTAGAGGGATATGTGTCCCATGCTTCCTCACAGCCTGCTGTGTGTGTTTGTGGCCTCGGCCTTCTCTGGTGTTGATGATTCCCATTTAGTTAAGAATGTTAACAAGAAGCCTTGCTCCCAGCATACAGAGCTTCACATGGATCTAGCAGAAAATGAACTGGGGAAAAGAAGCAAACTGTGACTTCAGTTGCATATGTCTCTGAGTCCTTCTTATCCTAAGTGTCACAGTATTTTATCTACTACCTTACAGAATCAACTGTGTTCTGATTTCCATTGTGGTCCAGAAATTAACTCAAGTCTATCCTTTGGCATCCAAACAGGTAAAGGAAGCTTCTACCCTGGATTGTTCATAGGAGTCAAGGAAGATCATCTTCTACATTTCATTGGAATAAACAATGCCTTAGTGGAAAGACAATTTTCCTTATTTTTGATTCTTTTTATTGGGGTACAAGGAATATTTAACATTCTGTCTTTTTCCAGAAATCAGTCAACTGTATCAGCTCTACTCTTCATTTCAGCTGGAGGTTTCAATAAAGTATTTCTGTTCTCTACATGAACACAGCAGTATCAGTGAAAGCTGAACACAGTCCAGCAGCTGCCTAATAAGGCCTGCTGCAGGGACTCACTTAGAAGCACACCTGTAGGTTGCAGACATGTGGGTAATTATGTCTTCTTTAGCTGTTGTCTAGATCAGAGAATTTCTTTACAAATAAAACTTCCTTCCATCTCTTTTGGAAACAAAAGTTATGGGAAACTTTCTTCAAATGATCTGACTTGAGTATTTTCCTCAAATTACAGAACATAGAGAAGATGTGTAAATGTACCCGAAGGTGAAGAGCTTGCACCAACATAATTTAAAGTGTTTGTTTCCTTTTTGTTCAAAGCACAAATTAGAATTTATTGTCAAATTTGAATGTCATAATTAGGAATGAAAATCACTCGCTTGGCTCTTATGTCTGTTTTAGTCATAGCCAGAGACACACAATCATGAGTATATAGAAAAGACTCTGGAAGGGTTAGATATGTGTGTCAAAGCACATGGGTAGGGTCTCTGCAAAGCTGTTGTTTCTTTGCTTATATACTGACCCTGAACTTCCTGAAAGTCGGCTAAGCTAACATACAGGAAGAAAGATTGGATGATGCCAGTATATAAATGAAGTATGAGTTGGAAATTATTTTGATACCAAAAATGATAATTATAAAGTTAAAATAAAATTATAACAGTAAATTCAGTCTAAAGTTTGTTGTCAAATGCTTTGAGGATTAAGGAAAGAACGTCTGTTTGTTCCTTATACATGATAAAGAAGTCTTTTGCCATGTCCCTTTTTCACTAGGGTTCTTAAGAATGTTGAAGAATAAAGTTGGGGAATCCAGTATTCACTGGATTGACCTCCCAACTCTATCCTGTGTCTCTGTCCATTTCTTAAGTATCTTTGTCTGCTGTTGATCAGTCCACACTCAGATACAAATCAAACAAGTCTGCTGGATTCTACTAAAGGACCACAAAGTCTACTACAAATTGGCTCTGCAACTTGGGGAAACTACTTAGGGCTACAACAATGAAGGACAACTATTTTTGTTTGTTTGTTTGTTTTTTAGCTTCTGAGATTGTGTAACTTCACTTAATATTCTTTCCTGGTTATTTATGAGATTCCTGTTTCAAATGCAATTTAATACTGTGCTCAGTTAGCAAAACAGTAGGTCTATCTATAGGGTCTAAGTGCTCCCAGCCACAACTTCTTGATAAGATTTTCAGATTTCCCATCCAGTATGTTTTCAGCCAACGGTCAGCACATTGTGAAAGTGTCTAAATCTATTTTCAGTCTCTAGTTGCTCCCTGTGGAGGGAAAGTAATGCTTCACTGAAACACTGCCATCTTGTGTCCGGCTAACACATTTGTGATGTTTGTACGGGCTCCATTGCAGCCCTGCAGAGTTCATGTGTCAAATTATGACAGAGCCTAGCACAATAGAAGCATCCATTCCAAACTAAAGCAAAATTCCCAGTGTAGCAATCATGCCAGAAAAGATTCAGGGAAGACTGGCTCTTCTTCATCTGTTGCTTTCCTAGGTTTGTTTGAAATTGAATTGAAAAATACACACAACCAGGGGATCATGGAGGGGGAATCTACAGAGACAGGTGGCACAAGCTCTTGGAGATCATGGACACTGGACCAACATTCAGAGAGCCTGCATGGTACTGACCTAGGCCCTCTGTATGTATGTATGTGACAATCCTGTAGCTTGAAGCAGGACTTATCTCTGGCTTTCAGCTGGTTTTGGTAACTTATTCACCATGCTGGATGACCTACCCAGCCTCCTTGGTAATCCAGGTAAGCAGAAGAGCTAGGTCTTGCTTCAACTTGATGTCCCATGCTTTGTGCAAGCCTGTGGGACGCCTGTCCCTTTCTGATTGGAGATGGAGAAGGAGTGGATATGGAATGGGGTAGATGGGAAAAGGGAGGGAAGGGAAGAAGAGGAGGGAGGGGAAACTGGTTGGTGAGTATAAAATAAACATAAAAGAGTATTATTTAAATAAATAAACTGCAAATGGCTACTTAAACAAAAAAAAGGAAAGAAAAGAAAAGAAAAATGCACTCAGGACTGCAGAGTTAGTGCTGTACTTTGGGAAAAAAGCTTGACATTAATATGCCAGTGGGAAAATATTTCTTCCTGCTTAGTGCAATTGTGTCTACTGCATTGCAGAAATATTGTGAAAATTAGATGAAATATTATGAGGAATGTACAGAGAAAATGTGCCATTTAGGGCAATTACACAGTAGACTGTTTTTAGCTTCTATTTTATTCTAATTATTCTAGTGCTTATATTCTATTTACAGTACTTCTCAATGTTGCAATGTAACATTGCAATAATGTAATTTCCCAAGTAAGAAACCTGTTAGACCAGGACCTAACAAGTCATGGATCTCCATGAACTATGCTATATAAATTAAAATGTATGCCACTGAAGAATATTATGAACATGTTTTATGAATCAACTTTGCTTCAATTTCAGATGTCTTCCAGCCCATTATTTTATATATCAAATGGATATGTTTGAGTGCTCAAGATGAGTTATCATTCTTGAATATTTGCATATGCATTCTCATTGGAGCTCTTCAAGATTATATCACCTCTTCCCAGGAATGCGATGTGATATGGAGCTCCACCCTATAGAATTGGGATGGATTGCACTTTTGAGAGAACTATGGGTCCTTTTTGTCCAACAACGTACAGATATACATATGGTATTGGAGATTAATGTAATAACAAAAATAGTTGATACTAAAATTGTATGAATTAGACCATCACACAACTCCAAAAAATCAGAAACAAGGGAATACTAGAATAAGTGGAAAAGCAAAACAACAACAAATTTCTTCAAAAGCAAAGCAAGTGTGAAACCAGATCCTAAATAATTACATTAAATATTAAAAGCAGAATATTCCATTCAAAAGAGCCATAAATTAAGTGTAAACCTCACCATGCAATACACATCATTCTTTTAAAAATTGGTTTTTATTGACAAATACAGACTGAAAAATTAAAGTAATGAAAAACAGTATATCATGCTAATAGCCAGCATAAGAAAACAATAAACTTACATTACTGTCAGATTTTCCTGTTTCAGGTATCTTATTTCACATATTTAATTCAATATTGCAAAAAGAAGGAAAGAATCTCTCTTCTTCTGGGAGGTGGGTCCAAAGAAATTATACAGTGGGATGATACCACACTATGCACATACAGGGAGCACTAGGTTGACTGACTGGGTATTGATTTTAAAGAAGGAAACAAACAAACACACAAACACACAGACAACCCATGAAGTCGGAAAAGAAAAAGTTGGTAGGAGGCATTGGTGGAGAGGGAATGCTAGTGGATTGAATCAAACACAGTATATGCATCAGTGAATATTAAATAAATTAAGTAAAGATGAATTGGAAAGTGGTGAGTCTCATGGTGGATGTCTGCTGATGATTTGAACTCTTCCTTCTCTACTGAAATCTTACATGTCTCCCTCTATATATTGTGCTGGCTACACCAAAAACTTATCTGTAGGCTGTGCTCTACCAAACTTTAGTGCATAATAGTTTCTCATGTCCCTTTTATCTCTACCCTTATCAGTATCAGTGGGTTACTTGAAATGTACTATTTAATTTCCAAATATTCAGTTGCATTTTCTCATTTGTCATGTGATTGATTTCTATGTCATTTTGTGGCCTGTAAGCACATATCATGTAGCTTCGATCCTTGCAGGTTCACTGGTTTATTTTGAACTGTCTGAGTGTCTGGTCTGTCTAAGAGAACACTGCTTGTCCACTGGTAAAAAGTTCACTGCATTGGTGAGTACAATGGCAGTACAGGTGTCAATTTGATGTTATTGGTTGATCTAATCTAGGTCAGTTTTACCTTGTCCTATTAGTTATTTGGAAGTGACCATTACAATCTATAACTCTGATTGCAAATTTAACTCATTTTAATTTTCTCAGCGTTTGCTTCATGTATTTTTATGACTTTCTTATTAAGTGCAGAGACAGAAAAATCATCTCTTCTGGACAGAGACCCTTTACTCATTGTAAAGTGACTCCTTTATCTCACGATACTACTTGTTTTGACTTAACAATTATTCTTCTATTAACCACATGTCTTAAAGTGAAAAGGGAAGAAAAATCTTCTACTTCAGAATGGCATGGCCATTGGCCACAATCAACACTACCTTCATTAGCTTACCCAACATCCACCCACTGAAAATTTATGGAAATTAATTAATGTGTGACTAGGTCAATCTGTTTTCACAGTTTCTGTTTCTGTGGGATGGGCTTCATAGGTGCTCCCCCTAAGGAGTCCATGGCTCATGTAAACTTTCTTTTACTCTTTACATAAATCTTGATCCTTTCAAGGTATGTGTGTGTGGTTGTGTGTGTGTGTGTGTGGTTGTGTGTGTGTGTGTGTGTGTGTGTGTGTGTGTGTGTAAGTACCTTCATTAGTTAGCTTAGTTCCATCAACAGATACTCCAGTCTGTTGTTTTTTGATGGTGTGTCATCTCAGAACTATCCATACCATTTGATAATGTGGTTTTGCTGTCTTTTCTCCATATTGAACTGTCATTACTATTTGTCTAAAGTTACCGAATCTTTAAAATTCTTCTTGAAATTAATGAATTTGTTTCATTTTAAAGGCAAGGATTCATATATTAGACTGCATATATTTTATTTGTCATTTTTCTCTTTCACCAAAGTCATTATCTTCATATACTACGAGAAAGTCCTTTGATTAGATGTTCACTGGCACCAAAGACTTATAAAGGAACGCCAATGGCATTTGACCTGAATGTGTCTGCATAGGAAACAGCTGTATTTGGGGCACAGGAGAGGGCTCAGCATATGAATTGTAAGAACATGTGTAGACTCTTTCTTTAAGAAGGAATCCTCAGGAAAACACACTGCTAATTATTTCTTTGTTCTCAGTTAAGGAAGGGGTGGGGTGGGGGTAGAGAGGTGAGGAAGAAGTGGATGAGAGAGAGAGAGAGAGAGAGAGAGAGAGAGAGAGAGAGAGAGAGAGAGAGAGAGAGAGAGAGAGAGCTGGGGTGGGAATGGGAAGGACATCTCAGACCCAAGAGCCATCTGGCTAGAAGAATAAGACTGATCTTCAAATTGATTCCATTTTTCTGGCTCTCTACAAAAAAATGCTAATGAGAAAACGCCTGAAGGCAGATTTTTCTATGCCTTCCTGTATTAAACAAAACACATTTAATGATCCAGTCTCTGGGTTTTGACTATGTTTCAGGCAGCTGGGATGCTTGCAGCTTATGGTTTTATTTTTAAGTGGTGATGACCTCCAAATTTAATAGTTTTATCATATGATTATTTATTTTTTAAACCTTCCAATTTGCCTGGCCTTTTTTTCATTAGATTGGGACTCAACACAGCACGAGTTACTTTAGAAACATCGAGGTTGTGCTCTGGACAGAAAGAAGACATGGATTTGCTTCAAAGTCCTTGTCCTCCACTAGCCACGAGAGGGCGATGTTGCACAGATTAGCCTCCTCCATTTCTGCAGCTGATCCACACTTGAGTCCCTCCTTGCATCTGGCTGAGTTCTTAGAACATCTAGTAAGTGAAGAAAAGAAGACAGCCAGACGCCAGAAAGTTCCCAGGACTGGGGCCACTTCTGTAGGCTTATTTTATTTTAAAATTTTATTTAAACAAGGAAGGTGTCTAGACAACTTTGCCACTTCCCTGCACATATCAAGCTTTTCCAGAAAGGCAGCAGAGGTGTTTCCAGTGCTCAGCCATGCTTCTTGTCCTTATCTCCTTTCTGGGGATGCATTTTTTCTTGGGTGAGTAAAACAACCTTGTTGTTTGCAGATGCACAAATCAGTGGTTTTCTCACTTGAATTGTAGTAAGAATATTTTCCTTCATGAAGTCTGCATCACAGTTACTGATTTTTTACTGATTTTGCAGGAGACATCCAAGCACAATCAGTTACTCAGCATGATGCCCATGTCTCTGTCTTCGAAAGAGACTCCGTGGAGCTCAGATGCAATTATTCCTACAGTGGAACTCTTTACCTCTTCTGGTACAGGCAGAGCCCTAGCCATGGTCTCCAGTTTCTCCTCAAGTACTTTTCAGGAGTCTCCTTGGTTCGCAGCTTGAGCGGCTTTGAGGCTGAGTTTAGTACGAGCGACTCTTCCTTCCACCTGAAGAAAGCCTCTGTGCATCTGAGCGATTCGGCTGTGTACTTCTGTGCTCTGAGTGCACAGTGTCTGGGGCTGCAGGGGGAGCTGAACACAAACCTGTAAGATGCTAGGGAGGACTGTAGCTGACTGAGATTCAGTCATCCATGATCCTGCAAGTAACATAAATAAACTTATTAGTTCTCCTAGATTGACTTCTCTGTAATCATTACCTTGGTCTGTCATTAGTGCTCTATCTGCAGTATATAGACATTCGGTCACAGCTTCCAGGACAAGTGACACAGCAGGGTACAAACGAACAAAGTCTTCTAAGCAAAGGATTCTTCCTTAATGGTTGTTTAGTAGACTTCCTTAATGTTTTCTACTAACTGGTTATCTCCAGGAGACTTGGAGATAAAACTTGGTTCTGCATAAACAATGACTGCATTGGATGCTTATGTGGTGTGCATTAAATGGAGATGTGTTGGTTTCTTCCTGCTTCAGACTGGAGATTAGTATTAGGAAGTGTAACAGTTTGCATTCCCTGACTCAGGAATCTCAGTAACACTCTCCATCTGTGATTTTAGTTCAGTTAACTTGACTCAGGGCAGAATCACCATGAAGAGAGTCTGAATAAGGACTCATCTGGATTAGGTTTGTCTGTGAGCATCTGTTGCAATTTCAATAATTCCTGTAGGGAGATACAGCGTGGACATGACCAGCACTTTTCCCAGATCTGCTCTGCACACTGTGTGGAGTGGGAGAGTGAATAGAGCATTTCATGGAAGCACTCTATGCTCTTTGCTCCTGATTATGGGTATGGTGTGACAAGTTCACTCAAGCTTCTGTTGCTGTGACTTCCATGCTATGATGGAATGTAACCTGGCAGTGTTAGGTCAAATGAATCCTCTACCTTCAAAGTGATCATGATCACGCTGTGCTGTCATAGCAACTGGAAAGGTAAGTAGGATGCCATACTTAATCTAGCCCATGGCTGCTTTGTTAGATTTGGAGCACAGAATAAAGAGACAGGAGGCAGGAAAAAGACAAGAGTCTGACCTCAACAGATGAAACTACTTCAAGCAGTGAAGGACTGGCACTCTCTCATGGGAAATGGGGGTCTGCAAGGAAGGAGGGGAACACTTGGAGTTTATAGAGGGGATTGGGATGAGGAATCGTGTGCAGTTGCAAGGGGCAGCATACAAGTTTGCAGGCTCTCAATACTGGTATTTTCTGCTCACTTGAGACATTGTCATTGGAAGCAAGCTGTCTCATCTCACCAAACCTTTCCATTCTGGATCTCACTGATAACAGTTGGAGAAAGAACAGCTATAGCCTCATAGAAACGTTGTTTATACAACTAAGGCCCAAGATCATGTGTGATCAATGCAGTATTATTTCTTTTTCTGTAAGTGTGACCAATCTTCCATAAATATACACATGAGAAAGTGGAAAACCCCAAAGCTTTAGACAATTATATTTGCAATTTGACAAGTTATGATATATTTTAAGTACATGTATCTAAACTAATATAGTTATACTCAAATGTAAAATTTCAAATAAAATTCAAAACATTTGCCAATAAATTTGTCATCAGTCTTGCTTTTCACCTCAATGTTATTCCCTTTAATTCTCTGAAAACAAAGCTGATAATCTTTGTTTCCCAAATTTGGACTTTGCATTTCTAATACATATGTGTATGTTAATACAATATAGTTCTGTGTTTTTAAAATATATGTCAATAATAAAATGTTGTATGATGGTTGTGAGGTCTGCGTTTTTACTAGAATAATTTGGAGTCATGGGAAAGTTGTAATAATCTATTTCAATGTTTCAACTGATGTGCATCATCTAAATTTAAGAATATACAATGTCGCTTTTGATGGGCATTTGGGCCCAGAATAGGGTTCGCAAAGGTCAATAGGTCACCACCAATCATGTTTCCAAGGTGATGCTTCAGTCCTGTGCATAGCTCAGTCTTCCTTTATCAGCCCTTTTCACCTCTTCTCTTTTGTCGACTGTTCACCCACGAAGGAGTAAGACCAACAAGCCATCAGGACTTAGAAGAAGCATGCCACAAGCAGTAGCCAATACTTACTGTCACTGTTACAACAGTCACTGAGATTCATATTTAAAGTATCTGTAATTTTGTTACAGTTGAGATACATCTTATGAATCAGAATCATGTTGCTATAGCAATGTTCGGAGTGATACAGATGACCTTTATCTTTAATGGGTTTCTAAAAGACAGTTAGAAACTTAACATAGTATTTTCATGAAGGTGAAAAGATTTTTTAACTCTCTGCTCATAGAGCCATTTCCATGGTTTTATTACAAAGACCCTACAAGGAATATAATTCCATCTATTTTTCTGTTTATACTTGCAGAGCCCAGACTTAGATACGCAGGGGTTTGCTTTGCTATAGGATTTGCACTTTTAAAAATGTCTCCATGAGGTCATCAAGGTGGATGAGTGATTAAAGGTGTTTGTCACCAACTCTGACAATTTGACTTTTATTCCTGGAATCCACATTGTGGACAGAGGGAAGTGACTACCACAAATTGTCTTCTCATACCTACATGCACTGTTATGTGTACAAACACATACGTATACATGAATAAATGTAATCAAAATTACTTGTGGTTATCACATTGCTTTTGCAAATGCTCTTATTAATTTTCATTCTTATCAACAGTGTAAAAGAGCCTCTTTGACCTCATCCCTTTTATGATCCTTGTACCACTCTTCTTCATTACTGCCTACAATTTCTAATTGAACTATCTGCAGTCAAATGCCTGTTTTAAGGTTGAATACTAGAATAACTCAGTGAAAAGTTTGAACACAAAGGTGAACATAGGCAGCGAATACATAGAGTCTGTAGGATTCAATTTTTATGGCTAGATGGAAGCAAGAATCCTTTATTTTAGACAAAGGTGGTAATGACAAGTCCTCAAAGTTTGGAAAATCATAGTTACTGTTAGTTGTGAAGAATTTTATGATTCTAGTTTCTGTTTTTGAGAAAGGTTACATGGTACCTTTAACTCCTGAGATGTATTGCAGTGATGCTCATTTACTTACCGTGGAGTTGTTTGTTTATTTATTTTCAGTTGGAATTATAGTTAAACAAGAGCAAGAGGAAATTTCTCAGTACCCAGTGTCTTTCACTATCCCTGTCCAATGATGATCTTCCAGAGGCAATGGCTGGTGCCTCCTGTCTGCCTCCTAAATATAGTAAAATTTCACTTTGTCCCCAGGCACATAGTTTCCTAGTTGACAGTGGAGAAATTCAGAAACCAAGAGCCACTATTAATAAAAATAAAACCTTAGCTTCCTGTGACAAACACACAATCTTTATTTGCCTACCTAATTCAGTGTTGTTCGGTAAGAAGCATTCTGACCCTGTCAGTATGTGGAGAGGTTGTAGATCTTACTTCAAGAAGTAGGGGGCTGCTATTTGTACACGCCTGCCCTTGTCCAGCAAGGAAGATGCAACTCTAGGAAGATCTTTTTCATGCAATTTTAATCAGAATCCTTGAACATGCTTCTTTTGACCTGCAGGGCCTTGGGGACCCCTGCACAGGCCTAAATCCCCTTGTGAGCTACATGGACCCTGCAGATAGGCTACTCTAAAGCTGAAGCAGACAGGCTGAACTGACTTAACCAAATAAGGGCTTGTTTACGCCAGAGAGCACTCACCCTCGGGGAGGTGGAAGGCTTGGCACTTCGCAGCTCTCTACAGCTATTATTGGAGAAAAAGAGACCCTTGGTAAGAGAAACTGTGGATGGAGTCAGACCTATGGATGAAAACCACAACTTGAAAAATTTCCTATTTTTTTTAATGTTTTGTGTGTGTGTGTGTGTGTGTGTGTGTGTGTGTGTGTGTGTGCGCGCGCGTGCGCACGCGTGCATGCACGCCTTTGTTTGTGTGTCTTAAGAACTGCAGGTGACCCCAAAAGCTAGGGATATTTGTTTTATCTGACTTTGACATTGAAGGGTGTTGTGAGTAATTATGCTTAGGTGTTGAGACCTGAATTCAGATCCTCTTGAGAGTCTTACAGGATTTATCAATCAGAGTCATTTCTTAGTGAATACACACTTCATAATCTATGGCAGTTGGAGAATAGCTCTATTGTGAAGAGCATACTATTCATCCATACACACACACACTATTTGTGCCAGTTCCCAAAGGGTGAGATTTAGCTCAATCTAGTCTCCTCAGAAACGTACTCACTCTTGGAAGACACAGGACTGTATGACTATAAGTTTATGAGAGGATGAGGTCCTTTATGGCCATAATTTATGGGAGGATATGGGCGTGTGTGACTATGACTTTAAGGAAGGATGTGGTCCTGTATGACTGTTTATGGGAGGATATGGTCATGCGTGACTATGATTTTATGGGAGGATGTGGTCATGTGTGGCGGTGTCTTTATGGTACTATATTGATTATACAAATAGTGTTGACAGGTAAACATATAGAGAAAGAGAAGTAGAGAAAAACATCAATGGGAGATACAATATCCAAACATCAATGGATCTGAAGCTACATGTAATGCGGAATCTTCTGAGAGCACATAGACTAATCACATGTCAGGGGAAGGGGAATTCCATTCTTTTCCATAGGTATTCAATATCTTCAATTTCTGAATTTCTCTAGGAATTCAAGGTACATGGGTTTGTCTTAGTTAATTTTATGTTGCTATGAAGAGACACTAGGCCTAGGCAACTTACAGAAGAAAGTTGGAGCTTATAGTTTCAGAGGATAAGAGTCCATGTCCATAATGATGGGGATCATCCAAGGGGCCATGGTACTGGAGCAATGGCTGAGATCATCCATTGTGAGACACAACTACAAGGCAGCGAAAGTGACAACACCACACATCCTAATTCTTTCTATTTTTACCACTTGGAACCACGTGTTCAAACACAGGAGACTATAGGTACCATTTTCATTCAAACCACCACAGGGTTTATTATAATAATAATTATTATTAATTATTATTATTAATAATAATTATTATATAATTATTATATAATTATTATATAATTATTATTATTATAATTATTATAATAATTAATTATATTATTATAATAATCAATTATAATAATTAATAATAAGTATTATTATTATTATTATTATTATTATTATTATTATTATTGAGGTGATAGAGACTGTGCCACAAATCTTAATACATAATAGGCTATGTGTTCCATCACTGAGTAACAATACAATATTTAAATATTTTGAATAATATACAAGTAATATAAAAGTGTCATTTTGTTCTTGACAAACTTTTATTAAGTTGAGTTTCTTGTGATACATGTTTCAAATGTGAAACAAATGTCTATTTCAAGTAGTGATATTTCTTTACACAAATAATATTCATTTATTAACTTTTCTTTTTTGATTTTGTTTTCCATTCCAACCATAGTTATTCATCGTCTCACCCACTCTTGCCTCGTTCATTTATTAATTTAAAAATCATCTGTTTTTTGATTAATGACACCTGTCCAAGTGTAGGATAACACAATCGAAAAACTTTTTCTCTTTGCCCCAAAGTCATCTGGTAGTGACTAAACATATGTTGACATTCCTTGCTTGTATGATTTTTCCAGTGCATTATCACATGGCTCAAACTAGCTACAAAGAAACTTAGCAATGTCATGGAATGGCATTCCCAGGAAAGACAATGTACAAAGTGCAAATAAGCCTATGACATCTATTCTTCAAAATTACAAAAGCTCTGTCCAAAAGATATCACGTGTGCTATGCAAAATAAAAGAGCTCAGAGTAGCACTCCATCACTGACTTTGAGAATATAGGTCAACAATCTTCTGAGGTTAGCAAATTGCCTAAAATAGCATTGGGGGAAGGGTGCATCTATCTAAACCATATGCATTTCCTCTTTAATTTTCAGTTCACATTCATACTTTTACTATGACCTGAACCTTTCCTAGCTTAAGAAATTAAGATTCACACACTCCAGTGGCTCATAAAATGAATGTTTTCCCTAGGACATGTGATTATACTCTTCTTAATATTTGGTAAGTGGAATGACACATGGAGCTTTTTCTGTCTTGTTCTGTAATATTGATGTAAATTTTAAGGACATTTTTCCTGTGAGGAAGAATACAGTACTTGCTGACTATGCTCTCCCTTTCTTCCCCTTTTCCTCATACCACCCTACCACCTCTGCCTCAGATCCACTCTGCTTCAGTTTGCCTTCTGATGACTATCAACTGGACATGACAAAACGAAATACAACAAGACAACTCATAAAACTCTTATATCAAGACAGAAGGAGGCAACCTAATATATAGAAAGTGTCCCACGAGTAGGCAAGTAGTCACAGATATTCCTATTCTCATTGTTAGGAGTCCAAAAAAATCCCCAAGCTAAGCAACCACAGCGTGTGTGCAGATGAACTCGCACAGACCCTTGTAGACTCTTGGTTGCTGCTTCAGTCTTTGTGAGCCCCTACAAACCCTGTGTAGTTGATCTTTGGCCTTGACCTCATGGTGCCCTCAACCCTCTGACTCCTACAATCCTTCCTCCCCATTGTCTGCAAGGTTCCCCGAGATCCACCTAATAATTTGCCATGGTGTCTGTATCTGTTCCCCCTCAGCTACTGGAAAACCACTCTGATAATGACTGGGCTAGGCACACATCTATGAGTGTAACAGAGTATCCATACTACTCTTTAAATGCCCCCTATTGCAGGCATCTCTTCCTCAGTCCTTCATTCCCCTACCTGATCCTTCATATTTCCACCCTTACCTACCTCCAGTCTACCAACAAAATCTATTCTATTTTTTCTTCCTTAGTAATAAAAATGACAACATACCAATACACAATAAAATATAATGTTCCCTAATACCTAGTAATAAGTGAGGGTGATGTGATGGTTCTTCTGTGTTGTCAACGTGGCTGGATTTAGATTTGGCTCAATGTCATGCCATTTGACATAGTGGCTGTGCTTCTCTGCGGAACTCTGATTGATTCAGATCCATCCACACAACCCCACACTATTTGGGGGACTTATTTTTGTATGCATTGTTGAAAATTGTCAACTCTACAACACATCAGGATTTTTTCCTCTATATCTAGAGTTAGGACGATTAGATGTTAGGGAAATGTGGGTGATAGTGATGATGGTCATACAGCTACGTATATGAACAACATACCAATTATTGAAATATACACTTGAAATAATTTAGCATACAAAGAATACTTCAGAAGGCCTAGTCAAAATATGAAGCTCTAAAACAACTGAAAAGCATGTTGAATGAAAATAGCATTTAAAAACAAACAACAAAAGAAAATCCAGTCACTGATTTTTCTAATTTGATCCAGCATCTGACTTTTTGCATAGATTCTGATGCAACTGTCTCATTGGAGCCTGACTATCTATTTTGTCCTAGAGGCTTCAAGTCTTGGGTTTCCTGCATCTCTTCTTGACAGAGTACAACTTTTTTTTTTTTCAGAAGTCAGGCAGATAAATTCCTTTAAAAATAATCAATCTTACCATGAAAGTAAATCATCAACAAAACAAACTTTCACAACCCAATCTTTTACTAGTTCATTCATGACGAGCCCAAAAGTTTTATTAACTTATATATTGTGAGTCACTGTAACCTCAAAGAATGAGTGTTTACTGTGTCATTCAACCATTGTCTTTTCTGCATGGACCTGTCTATTTCCTATCATCTATCTACCTATCTATCTATCTATCTATCTATCTATCTATCTATCTATCTATCTATTATTTTTCTGAGCCAAGTTTTGCTGCATAGATGAAGCTTAAACTCAGATTCAGAAGGCAATTTTACTGTTTGGCCTTCTCCAACCTGGGGTTTTCATCATGTCACATTGTACCAGGCTTTATATTTACATAGTACTAAGTAAATTTGTTTATTTGCAGGCACATTTTTAATACTAAATACAAAATTTTTCACTTAAAAATAGGGATTTGTGTCTAATTATTATCTTTCTATTAATTTTTATTTACTTTCATATTGCAAACTATTCATTGTACTGGTAAACATACACATAGTAAAACCCAGTATTAATGCTACAAAACTATCAATGTGGGGTTAGACACATCTGTTCTGTGCAGGGGTTTGTGCCTATTGTGTGTCAGGCCATAGTCTGAAAGACTGTACGCAAAGAGGACAAAATTTTAGCTTTGGAGAACTTGTTCCAGTGTTGTCTTACAGAGGGCTTTCACCATATTTTCATTATTTTATTTGAAAAACTACACCTATAATTTTCTCTTTAATTTTATTGCTTGTTTTGTTTGAGACAGGGATCTTCTATGTAGTCCTGGTTGTCCTGAAACTTGCTGTGTAGATCATGCTGGACTCAAACTCACAGAAATCCTTTGCCTCTGCCTCCCTAGTGTTGGGATTAAAGACATGCACCACAACTCCCGGCAGAACTTTTTATATTTAATACTCAACTTTCTGTCGTATACAATCTAGTACCGCCTTTACATGAGTGGTATTACTCATAGTTTCTTTGACCCTTCACATCAATCAATAAAATAGTTCCATATTCAAGCCCACAGGTCAATCTGATGGAGATAGTTCAGCACCCGAGATTCCTTCATCCCAGATGACACTAGCTTGTATCAAGTTGAAAAAAAGCTAACCAGTAAAATCCATTCCTAGTCATCTTGACATACAAATGCATCATTTTTAAATTGTACACTTATCCAAGATTTAATGCTAATATAATAATATAAAATACAACAAAGCTTTACAAGTTTAGTATCTTTAAAACATACTCAATAAGAGCTGCTGGTGGTGGCATACTTCTTTAGTCCTAGCACTCAGGAAGCAGAGGCAGGTGGATCTCTGAGTTTGATGTCAGCCTGTTTTACAGAGTGAGTTCCATGACAGCCAGGGCTACACAAAGAAAACTTTTCTGAGAACAAACAAACAAACAAAAACAAAAAGCAAACAAACATATCTAAAAGCTCTTTCAAGGTCCTCACAACTCCTCGCACTCCTCTCAACTTTCTGTAGGTTTTGTTTTTCTTCTTTTTTGCTTTATTATTCATTAAGTTCAATTTGTGATTCCCACATAAAAATGGGTGTGGGGCACTCTCAAAATATCATCAACTACTAGAGATTATAACAGTGAAGAACACTGACGCTGCCCTAGAATCTATGAACTACTAATATCTATTAAGCTAGGAGCAGGAGCTCATGAATGCCCCCAGCTCCGTGTTGAAATGTTGAGTAGTTTAATCACATTTAGATCTTTTTTGTTCATGCAACCTCAACTACTATGGCTTCCTAAATATAAAAGTTCTGTCTTTTCTTGAAGACACTAATTCATCCCTGACCTGTGGCTCTTAGAACCATCCTATACAAACTTTTGTAATGTTTGTTAAACCATTGGGGGAAGTGCTGTGATACAGATGTTACAGTTATACCTTGTGTTGCACAGACACTTAACCTTAGCACTTTGACCCATTGATAGTCTAATATTGTATTAGTGGTGGTTAATACAAGCCACTATCTGCTGAAAAAAAAAAGTTTCTCTAATTAGGATTGACTTTTGTACTAATCTATAGATGGTGAAAATAGAGGGAAGTTTGATACCATCTCAATTTTGCAAAAATAACAGTAGTTGCTTTGATGTTGCATAGATTCTTGGCCAGATTTTCAGTAACAGGCCTTCACTATTGTCCCGTGGAACAGACTTGAAATCACTGGCCACTCCCATAACATTTATACCATTCTTGCACCCATGGGCATATCTTGCTATGCCAAGCATCATGGGAGCTCTCAAGGGTCACATGTTGTTAAGGCAGTTGTGGAGCTTTCTTTCCTCATAGCCTGATTTATACTTTCTGATACTGTAAGATGTAGCCATTAATGAGGAAGTTTCCTGATTAGTACTGGCTTGGTTGCTCTAAGTCCTGTTACCAAAGTCTGTGGTGTCTTTAGCAAAGTGGTTTGATCATCAAATTCTTGTGGGTGAACAACTTCATTGTCAAATAGGTTACACTGTTTTATGAGTCTATTTCCTAGACTTATACCTCAGGAGATGTATACCAATCCATACTGGAACTATTATTTCACAATGTATGTCACCTGGGAGAAGTATTATCTATGTAGTGTAACTTCATTTACATGCACACACACACACACACACGCACACACACAGAGAGAGAGAGAGAGAGAGAGAGAGAGAGAGAGAGAGAAAGACAGAGAGAGAGACAGACAGACAGAGACAGAGACAGAGACAGAGAGAGAAAGAGAGATACAATTTTTAAATGTCCTTAGTTTTAATTGTTTCTCCATCCATTCCAACGCTCTGCTGTGTCCTTTGCTATATAGCCCTCTAATTTTCAGAAGAAAAAATGTGATAGAGTTCACTAAAAATTAAAATTTTTCTGCCTTTTTTATAAAGATTGCAAATAGAAGATTATGAGTTTACATTAATTTCAGGTGGGAAGAACATTAATGACATCCATTAACATTTTATTGTTGCTCTTGTGACTGTGGATGGGCTGTGAGTCATGAACATAGTTTGGGGGCATGAATAGCACAAGGAATATGTATCTCCCTACAATTATTAATAATGAATTAGTAGCATGGAAAAAGCAAACCCCAATCTCTATATATTTCCTCTGCAAGTAGTCTTTGGTCTAATGTCACTTTGTTGGCCTTATTCAGTAATTAGAGATGGGGCCACCAGATGGCAGGAGACTGCAGATGATGAAAAGTGTTTGGCAAGCCTATTTCATTGTGTTCTGGAGGAATAGGTGAGGACTGAAGCATTTGTTTTCTTATTGGCTAGGTAGATAACACGAGAAGCTACTTTAACTGTTAGAGAAAGGGAGACTACCTGGAAATATAAACAACTGGCTTGGCAAGAGATGGCAAGTCTACACTGATTCCAGGCAGAAACAAGACAATGAAGACATCTGTTCATACTTTACTCCTATTCTTGTGTCTGTGGATGGACAGTGAGTTGGAGATTTGGGGTCAAGGGAAACTACTTGGTGTATATTTCTTATATATCTAGGGGAAATCCATTTTTATACAATTTTCTGTAGGTTCTATGGACAAAGAGAATCCAGCAGAGTACTCCTGACTTCCCTCTTCGCTTCTGTTTTCTTTTTGTGCAGGGGAGAGCCTGGGAGAGAAGGTGAAGCAGCAGCCCTCTACCCTGAGGGTTTCAGAGGGAGGCAGTGCCATCATGAACTGCACTTACACAGACAGTGCTTTCTCATACTTCCCTTGGTACAAACAAGAAGCTGGAAGGAGTCTCCACCTTGTAATAGATATTCTTGAAAATGTGGACAGAAAGCAAAACCAAAGACTTAACATTATATTGGATAAGAAAGCCAAACAACTCTCGCTGCACATCACTTCCACAGAGACTGAAGACTCAGCTTTGTACTTCTGTGCAGCAAGCACACACTTGTTCCTGGACACCTGCAGCCTGTTCTCAAACTTGCTATTGGGAGTTGGAGCCCCATCTACATCCTGTCTTGTAGTAAAGCATTTGTCATGCTCTCTATTTGCAATGGAAACTAACATACAGATATTCATTCATTTTCTGAAAATGATGAGAGAGACTAATTTGTTTGATCGTTGCTTAAGAGTTTATTATTTTAACTTTATTTAAAATGCCTAAAAAAATTTTTGGAAAAAATATGTTTTAATTTCATATTCATTACGTTTGCACTAATGTGAAGAGGTACCATGATCAAGATAACTAATCATTTAATTGGTGTCTTGCTTATAGTTTCAAAGTTGAGTCCATGATCATCGTGGAAGGGAGGATAGCAGCAAGCAGACAGACATGGTGCTAGAGCTGTGGATTGGATCTTACATCTTGAGTCAACAGCCATGAAGTGGGGTAAAGACAGACAGAGAGAAAGAGAGAGAATGGTGTGGGCTTTTAAAACAGTGATACACCTCTTCCTCCTAATCCTTCCTAAACAATTCTATAAACTGAGAACAAATCATTAAACTTATGAGTCTATTGGGACTGTCCTCATTCGAATCACCCAAGGGGTGAGAGCTATAGTTATCTGTGGATATAAGGATACAAGTTTAGAATACAATTAGAAATTACATTTGTTTAGGGAAATGACATTACTAGTTTCTCATCTAGGGCTTATGGTTGTGTTGGCTAGTTTTATGCAAATTTGATACTAGCTAAAGTCCCTCATTCAATGTCTGGACAATAACATAGTCTACCTTTTTTGGACTTTGGATGGGGCAGGGGGTCGGGCTAATAAAATTTATGGATCAAAGATTCAAAAGGAGATAGATACAAACCTGACAATATTTTTGTTGTTTTGCTTTGGGTGGGAATCATTGTTACACCAAATGCCACAATTACTTTAAATCTATGTGTATATGTATTATACACATGGATTTACATATGCAATTCTAAGTAAGTATAAAACAATATGATTCATTATGGCTTTAGAAAATATTAGTGTTGTTTGTTCCTCCTCCTTCTCTCCCCATCTATGTGGCAATTTCCCCCTCATCAGGTGAAGTATTCCCCCATGTCACCCATCTCTCCTTCATAGTTCCCCCATCTACCTCCTCTTCTAAAGAGCTTATTCTACTCATCCCATGATATCTTTTTACTATCCTGGTACCTGCAGTTGCTCTAGGTTTTCTTCACATCTGAAGATCCAGAAACGGAATCTAGAAATAAATGACTATTTACGACATATTTCTTTCTGGATGCTGGGTTATTTCACTTAGTATACTACTTTTTAGAGCCCCCAATTTACCTTCTAGTTCACAATTTTATTTTTTCCTCTAATTTTTCATTTTAGGTGAATAGTATTCCAATGTATACAGACACCATATTTCATGAACAATTCATTTGTTGAAGGATAACTAGTCTGTTTCTATATTCTAACTATTGTGAATAGAGAGGCAATGGACATAGCCAAACTAGTGTCTGTGGATCCCAGGGCATATGCCTAGGAGTGGAATTAGAAGATTCACCACACTGATTTTTATAATGGTTGCATCAGTTTCCAATCCCACCAAAGTGAATGACTGAACTCCTTCTCCGTGTCCTTGTAAACACATCTGCTGTCAGTGGTTTTCTTGATTTTGACCATTGTGGCTTGGGGGGGGGGAATGGAATCCCAAAGTAGTAAGAAAAGAAAAGAAAGAAATTGGACCTGTACACTTTCTCAAAGAGTTAACTCAAAATGGATCAAATACCTTAATATAAACCCTAGAATGTTGAGACTGCTATAAACAAACTTATGCAGTATTTGAATTGTATTTCCCTAATTGCCAAGGATGTTGAACAATCCTTCAGAGATTTCTTAGCCTTTTCCATTTCTTCTTTGGGAAACTATCAATTCTGATCCTTGACCAATTTTAAAGTTGTATCATTGGTTTGAGTTGTTTATGTATTCTGGATATTTTCCCCTGTCAGATTAGAGCTGTAAAGGATTCTTTCCTACTCTCTGCGGTGTTCGTTCTTCTTTCTGTTGTTACCTTAGCTGTACAGAAGCTTTTGGATTTCACGAGGTCTCTATTGTCAATTGTTGACAGTAATTCCTGGCAAATAGGATTCCATGTAAAAAGTCATTTTCTAAACCTTCACCTCTAGGAATGACTGTGTTTTCTTCCATCAGGTTCCTTTTGTTTTAGATTTCCCACTTAGATCTTTGATCCACTTGGAGTTTATTTTAACCAGTGAGTTAGATGTGGGTCTAATTTCCTTCTTGAATATGTAGGCAACCAATTTCCCCATCACCACTTTTTGAAGATACTGTCTTTTTTCCAATGTGTATTTTTGGCATCTTTGTTAACTATCGAATGGCTATAATTACATGTGTCCATGTGTCAGTCTTCTATTTTGTTTCACTGGTCTACATATTTATTTCTGTAATGACACCAGCTTTTTTTATGTCACTGTGAATGAAATTGGACCCATACCTATGACCTACACAAAAATTAACTCAAAATGGATCAAGATCCTCAATGTGAAACCTGAAATACTGAAACTACTAGGATTATGAAATCTGGTGTGGTGAGTTCCCATCATTAGCATTATTCTTTCTGATGAGGATTTCTCTAGCTATCCTGCACCTTTGATGGGTTCATATAGATTTTATATTTCTCTGATGAATGTTTTAGGGGTTTTTATTGAGATTTTACTGAATCTACAAATCCTTTTGGTAGAATGGCAATTTTCACAATTCTATTTTTAGCAATCCCTGAGCATGGTATGGTATGTATTTTCACATTCTATTGTCTTCCTTCATCTCTTTCTCCACATAGGATTTATTTATAGAGTAGGAGATCCTTCATCTCCATGGTTTATTCATAGTCCTGCTTTCTAGCTACTGTAAATGGGAGTGTTTCCCTAACTCTTTCTCAGCATGCATACTGTTGGTGTATAGAAAGGCGATTGATTTGATAGATGGTTCTGTATATTGCCATTTTACTGAAGTTGTTTATCATCTCCAAAATATTTGTAATCTTCTATGCATAGTATCCTATCTTTTACAAAAAGGAGAACTTTAACTTCTTTTTTTACTTGTGGCCCTTTACTTGTCTCCTCTTATCTCTAGATAGTGCTTCAAGTTCTACATTGGAAAAGAGTGGCAATGGTGGTCTACCCTTTTTTAATTTAATGAGATTTACTTGAGGTTTTTATCTCTTTAGGATAACGTTAGCTGTGGGTGTATCACATACAGCACTTAAAATGTTAAGGTTGGTTACCTCCAGTCCTACTTGCTCTAGGAATTTTATCATGAAATCATGGTGGATTGTTTCCAGGAACCTTTCTGAATCTATAGCGACTATGTAACTTTGTTTTTAATTATATATGATTTATCACAATTATTAACATGCATGCTGAGCTATCTCTGCATTTCTGTGATAGAGCCAAGGTGATCATTATATATGATCATTTTTATTTAAGCCTGCATGAGGTTTGCAAGTATTCTGTTGAAATTTTTGTTATCAGGGATATAGTCCAGTTTTTTTTTTTCCTGTGTCTTTACCTTATTTTAAAATGATACTGTCTTCATAGAAACTTGGAAGTACCTTTCTACTTGTATTTTTAAAATAATTTAAGTAGTATTAGTTGTTAATATTTTTTGAGAGTCTGCAATAATTCTCTTTTCAGTATATCTGGGGCTGGACATTTTTAGTCACAAGGAATTTTATTCCTGCTTAGATCCCCGTATTAGTTACAAGCATGTTTAAATTTTTGGTGTCTTTTTGGGTTAAGTTTGTGGTTTGGATGCATCTATATAATTATCCATTCATCTTATATTTTCTAAATAAATGGAGAACAGGTTTTAAAGTACTCCATTACACTATTCTGTATTTCTTTAGTGTATGTGGTAATGTTTCCCTGTTCATTTCTGAGTCTGTTAATTTGGGTTGTTTGGGGTCCGGGGGTCTCTTAATTATATTTATCTTCACATATAGCCATTTGTTGAATCCATTGGTTTCTGTACTGCTTTCTTTGTTTCTATTTCATTAATTTGTGCGCTGATTTTTGTTATTTCTTTTTTGTTTAGTAGATTTGGTTTTGATGTCTTCTTACTTTGGCCAATTCTTTTTTATTTAATATTTTTATAGAATATAATTTTGGAATGCCCCCAAACCCTCCCAGATCTTTCCCATCTCCTAACCCATCCAACTTGTGTTGTTTTCTCTCTTGAAAAACATAAACAAACAAAGAAAACACAAGTAACTAAAGAATAAACTACAAAATGAAAAAGAACAATTATTGTGGAATATTACTTTAATTATATAAAGGTGTGTAGCATTTGTTTAATTACTAAAGATATGCTGCCATTAATTTTGCTGTATTTGTTTAACTATATAAAGATGTGTTGCTGTTTTACCTTGCCTGCCTAAGCACATGATTGAGCTAGTAAAAAGTGGAATGGCTGGTAGCTAGACAGAGGAGAGATCGGTGGAGCTGGTGGTCAGAGAGCATAAATAGGAGGAAGAATCTAGACTTGAGAAGAAGAACAGAGAAGATAGGAAGAAGGGGAAAGAGAGGGAGATGTACACGGCCATCCAGGGGACCAGACAGAAGGACATACAGAATAAATGAAAGGTAAAAATTCCCAAGGCAAAATGTTGATGAAGAGAAGCAGGTTAATTTAAGTTAAAGAAAAAAGCTAGCTAAAAATAAACATAAGCTAAAACTGAGAATTCGTAGTAATAGTAAGTCTTTGTGTCATGATTTGGAGTTTGGCAGCTCCAAAAAGCCAGCTAACACAAACAAACAAACAAAAAATATTCAAAGATATAAACAGTCCAAAAGAAAAAGAGACAAAAATCTAAAAGTACCATTGAGTTAAAATTGTGTTGGGCAACAATTTCTGGGTAGTGTGGTTGATACACCCAAGGTTTGGTTGATATATACAGTGAATCTCTATGGGAAGAAACTGATTTTCTTTTTGCCTACAAGGTATCAATTTCAGATAGCTTCTTGGTTAGGGAACCAGTGTCTACTTCCCTGTGTCAGTGCTAGGACCATGTCTGGATAGAATCTGTGTAGCTCTTGTACATATTTTCATAGTATCTGAGTTTATAAGTACATCATGATGGTTGTGTCTGGAAGACACCACTCATCATCTATGGTTCTTACAATCTTTCTGACTCTTCTTCCACACAGATCCATGAGGCTTTGAAGGGGACAACTTCGGTGACAAAATTCCAGGTAGAACTGAGTGCTCCAATGTCTCTTGCTTCCTGCACAATGACCAGCTGTAGGCATCTATGATAAATCCCATACACTGCTAGGAAACGATTTTGTGATGAAGGTTGAGTAACTCACTGTTCTATGTGCACAACAGAATGCTATTAGGAGTTACTATATTGCTATGTTCCTTTAGCAGAATAGTAGTAGTAGGTTGTCCTTGACACACTTAACTTCAGGTCCACTTAACTTTAAGTTCTTAGCCATATTAGTGATGGCAAGGAATGGCTTACATTTCATGGAGTGTGCTTTAAGTCCAATCAAAACATGGTTGATTACTACCTTTGTGCCACTATTTCACTTGAATACGTTGCAGGCTTGTCACACAGTTCTCAGGGTTGGTAGCTGGGAGATGTTATTGCCCTTCTTCTCCAATGGTATGGAAAGTAAATTCTAGAAGAATGCTAGCCAGTAGGAGACAAGTTTTAGTTAGGGAACAGCTGAGTTTCTCTATGTTTGATAACCTGTGTAAGTGTTGTCTTCAGAAATATGGCTTTACTATTACGTTTGGAGAGTAGCAAGTAGCCTTGGCAATAAGTCTGCAATGTTTAGGAGTTTCCATAGAGCTTCTTTAACCAATGACTCAAGAAGTTGTAACCCATTCCTGTCATTGTAGTTTTTGTTTGGTGATGTATGATGTCTAGTTGGGTTATTGTCTACCCTATTATTTAGTGACTCCATTTAGATTTCATAGTGTGTGTGTGTGTGTGTGAGAGAGAGAGAGAGAGAGAGAGAGAGAGAGAGAGAGAGAGAGAGTGTTTTAGAATGCTTCAACAACAGTAGGGTCTTGTATGGTTTTCTTTAGTGTAAGTTGTCTTTCCACCATTCCTTCCTTGATTTTCCCTTCATCCCCTCCCTATTAAATCTGCTTATATTTTTCCTTTTGTCTTTCTATAATGATACATTCTGTCTTCTTCTTTGGATGATCCGATTCTCCCTCCTAGTCCCCTATCTGGTACCCAACTTTGGTAATTATTTGGATTATAGCATGCCTACAAAAAGCTTAAAATTCTAGTGTCCATATATAAGATAAAACATGCAGTATAATTTTGAAGGGAGTCCAGGTTACCTCATTCAAGTTTATTGCTTTCTAGCTCAGTAAAATTGTCTCTAAATTTCATTATTTCCCCTTTTAGCAATGGAACACTAATTCATTGTGTAGATGTACTACACTGTCACCATCTGTCCATCAGTTGATACATATCTGGGATACTTCCAATTTCTGTGTACTGTGAATAGGACAGCAAAGAACATGAATAAGCAAGTGCCTCTGTGGTAAGGTGCATGATTCTTTGTGTATATTCCCAAGAGTGGTATAGCATCTGTCCCCATCTTCCTAAGGAATCACCACATTGATTCCCATGGTGTCTGTACAAGTTTGTACTACCATCAATAATGAATGATTGTTTCCTTTCCCCAAATCATCACCTACATATTCTGTCATTTATTTTATTTATTTTGGCCATTCTGACATAGTTAAGAAGACAGCTGTCTTTACATGTACAAGGTCCTAAAGACTGACTTATGCCTTATTATTAAGATCTGGGGGAGGCACTGGGTAGCATTCATCCTCAGTTCAGTTCCTGTCCACCAGTGGGTGCAGTTTCCTAACACAGGCTCATTTCCTGCTTGATTTGTATCTGAATAGACTTACCCTTTCTCTCTCTTAGTTAGCATTTCTTCATGATAAGCATCAAGGACATTTTCCAGATGACATTAAAGATGTACTCTTCTCTGTGCTTCATGACTGTAATACTCTTCATACTTGGTAAGTGATTTAAACAACAAAATCTTTAGCCTTAAGTTATCTAAGGGCATTATCTTCCTGATTACAAAGAACTCACTCTCTCTCTCTAATCTCCTTGCACTCTAGGAAGGACCCTTGGAGACATGGTGACTCAAGCAGGAGGCCAAGTGACCATCTCAGAAGGCCAGTTCCTGACAATAAATTGCACGTATTCAATCACAAGCATAGGGTACCCAGCTCTTTTCTGGTATGTTCGATATCCTGGAAAAAGTCTACAGCTCCTCCTGAAAGTCATTACAGCTGGTGGGAAGGAAAGCAGCAGAGGTTTTGAAGCTACTTATGATAAAGGATCAACCTCCTTCCACTTACAGAAAGCCTCGGTCCACGAGTGAGATTCGGCTGCATACTACTGTGCTATGGGTGACACAGTGACAGAAACTGCAGGGGAAGCTTAGCACAAACTGAGAGGCAGCAGGCTGCCTGACTGCTGAGTATGTGCCTCTGAAATCCAGCTGCCTTCATTCAGTGCACCCTGTGTTGTGTGGCTTTATACTTCTATGGTGTGAAAATCCTGTAACAGTTTTCATGCCAGGCCACATAACTTCTCAAATCACTAGAAGAATGAAGTGATCTCTGTAACCGTGATCTTAAGTTATTTTCCTGCAGGGCTGAGGACTAACCCAGAGCCTTGTCCACGCTATTGAGCCACATTTAAACCATGCCTATCTTTAGACAATGAAATGTGCTGGAGAAACAACTGCATAATGTGACCTAACATTCTGGTAGCAAAGTGACAGAAAGCTGCAAGCCTTTCCTCACAAAGCCCAAGGAATTCTTAAAGAGATGTAGAAACTGCAGGGTCTCACTTGCAAACAGCCACATGGTGAGCTGAAGGGAGGGACACTGATTGTGCTGAAGATAGCTAACTTTCTACGTGAATCAGATAGCATTTCTTCTATTTGGGGAGAACCGTGTCACTACCCCCCCTCTCTCACACACACACACATGTTACATGCAGGGTTTTCCCTACCAGTCGGTTCCTGCCACCACACCAGCCCCCAATAACAGGCTGCCACCAGTCACCTGGTCCCACTGCCATGCGAGCCACAAATAACACTAAGAGAGTCTGTATTTGATACAATCCTGTTGGCCAGTTACTATTATTGTTTATGGGCTAGCTCTGCCTTAATTATTGACTCATTTCTACTATCTAAGTATTTCCACGTGGTCATCTTTTCCCAGCGGCAGACCAGCATCTTGCTTCCTCCATGCTCTACATGCTGACTCCACCTTACTACTTCGTCTTTCCTCCTTGTCTCCTAGCCCCACCTATCTTGTTTTTCCATTGGCCAAATAGTGCTTTACATATTAACCAGTATGAGAAACATATTTACAGAAACCATCTCCCATCATCTCCTATTTCTGTCTAAAATAAAAGAAGGGAACTTAACATAGCAAAATATATCCATTTAGAGCCTGCACTCTCCTCATCCTTGCTCCTGCTGGGACCTCTGCCTTGGGTGACTCTTTGGACAGCTTGAGTCCAACACCCCTCTCCTCCCCTTGGAACTTCCTCGGTTGGTTCTGCATATAGTGGACCTGCCCCTCCATGCAGAACCATCTGGAGCCTGCTGGCCCCTGTGCCTTCTGCTTGAGGTGAGTATGGACAAATTTCTGGATAGGTATCACCAAAATTAAATCAAGAGCAGATAGACAATTTTAATAGACCTATATCCTCTAATGAGAAAGAAGGAGTTGTCAAAACTGTCCCAACCAATAAAAGCCCAGCACCAGATGGCTTCAGTGCAGAAATCCACTAGAAATGAAAGGAGGAGCTAAAACCAATACTCCTCAAAGTGTTCCACATAATAGAAGGAAAATGTTCATTGCCAAACTCTTTTTACAAGGATATAATTACCTTAGTACCCAAGCCACATAAAGGCACAACTAAGAAAGAGAAATGCAGACCAATATCCCTCATGAACATTGATGCAAAAATACACAATAAAACACTGGCAAACTGAATCCAAGAACACATCAGAGAAATCATCCACCATGACCAAGTAGACTTTGTCCCAGGGACGCAGGGATGGTTCAACATATGAAAATCTAACAATGCAATGCACCATATAAACAAATTGAAAAAGAGAAACCCTATGATCACCTCAGTAAATGGTGAAAAGCCTTCAACAAAATTTAACATCTCTTCATGATAATGGTCATGGAGAGATCAGGGATAACAGGAACAAACCTAAACACAATAAAAGCAATATACAGTAAAACAACAGCCATCATCAAACTGAATGGGGAGAAGCTTAAGGCCATTGATCTAAAATCAGTAACAAGACAAGGCTGACCTCTCTCTCCAAATCTCTTCAATACTGTACTTGAAGTTCTAGCTAAACAATAATACAACAAAAGGAGACCAAGGGGATACCAATTGGAAAGGGTGAAGTCAAAGTGCCACTATTTGCAGATGATATGATAGTTTACATAAGCAATCCAAAAACCTCTACCAGGGAACTCTTACAGCTGATAAACATATTCAGAAAATTAACACGATTCAAGATTAGGTTAAAAAAAAAAAAAAAAAAAGCAGTAGCCTTACTGTATAGAGACAATAAAAAAGCTGAGAAAGAAATCAGAGAATCCTCACCCTGTATAATAGCCATAAACAACATAAAATATTTTGGGGTAACACTAACCACACAAGTGAAATACATATATAGCAAGAATTTTGAGTCTCTCAAGAAAGAAATTAAAGAACATACCAGAAAATGGAAAGATCTTCTATGCTCATGGTTAGGCAAGATCAACACAGTAAAAATGGCAATCTTGCCAAAAGTAATCAATAGATTCAATACAATCCCCATCAAAATACCAGCACAATTCTTCGTAGACATTGAAAGAACAACATTCAATTTTATATGGAAAAAAAAGATCCACCATAGCCAAAACAACACTCTAAAATAGAGGAACTTGAGGAGGCATCACCATCCCTGACTTCAAGCTCTACTATAGAGCTATAATCTGAAAGGAGCTTGATATTTGCATAAAAATAGATAGATAGACCAATGGAATAGAATTGAAAACCCTTATATTAACCCACATACCTATGAACACCTGATTTTTGACTAAGAAGCATTATTTATACAATGAAAAAAACAGAAAGCATCTTCAACAAATGGTGCTGGCATAACTGAATGATGGTGTGTAGAACAGTGAAGATGGATCCATATCTATAGCCAAAACTCAAATTCAAATGGATCAAAGACCTCAACATAAACTCAACCACACAGAATCTCTTAGAAGGGAAAGTAGGAGTTACCCTTGAATGAATTGGTACAGGAGATAGCTTCCTGAACATAATTCAAGTAGCACAAACACTGAGATTGACAGTTAATAAATGGGACCTTCTGAAACTGAGAAGCTTCTGTAAGGCAAGGGACACAGTCAAGAAGACAAAACAGCAGCCACAGAATGGGAAAAAATATTCATAAACCCCACATTTGACAGATGGCTGATGATGTAAGTATGAAAAGAACTCAAGAAGCTAGCCAACAAAACACCAAATAATTCAATTAAAAAGTGGGTACAGAACTTAATAGAGAATTCTCAATAGAGGAATCCAAAGAGGCTGAAAGACACTTAAGAAATTGTTAACATCCTTGGCCATCAGGGAAATGCAAATCAAAACAACGCTGAGATACCATCTTACTCCTGTCAGAATGACTAAAATAAAAAAACACCAGTGATAGTTTATGCTACAGAGAAGGTGGAGAAAGGGCAACTCTCCTCCACAGCTGATGGGAATGCAAATTTGTACAGACAGTATGGCAGTCCTCAGGAAATTGGGAATGAGTCTACCACAAGTTCCAGCAATTCCACTCTTAGGCATATACCCAAAAGTTGCAATTTCATGTAACAAAGGCATCTGTTCAACTATGTTCATAGCAGCATTATTTGTAATAACTAGAACCTGAAAACCACCTAGATTCCCCTCACTGAAGAATGGATAAAGAAAATGTGGTACATTTACACAATGGAGTACTATTAAATGAAAAAAATAGAATATTGATATTTGCAGGCAAATGGATGGA
Organism: Cricetiscus sungorus; assembly: GCA_030556225.1. Classification (NCBI taxonomy): domain Eukaryota; kingdom Metazoa; phylum Chordata; class Mammalia; order Rodentia; family Cricetidae; genus Cricetiscus; species Cricetiscus sungorus. Next base: position 58,270 of record JANBXA010000634.1, read on the forward strand.
ATTAGAAGATACAGTCCTGTGTGCGGTACACAGTCACAAAAATATGAACATGGTATGTACTCACTCATATATGGATTTTAGAAATAGAGCAAAATATTATCAGCCTACAATCTATATCAAAAGAGAAGCTAGGAAACAAGAAAGACCCTAAGAGAGACATACATGGTCCCTCACAGAAGGGGAAAGGGACAAGATCTCCAGAGCTAATAGGAAGCAGGTTGGGGGAGGGGAGGAGTAGGAGTTAGGAGAAAGAGAAGGGGAGAAGATGAGGGGAGAGGGGAACATGATGAATCAGGAAAACTGAATTGGGGAAGATTAGAAGAAAATAAGAGATGCCATAATAGAGGGGGGGCATTATTGTTTTGAAGAGAAATTTCACACTAGGGTAGTGTCCAGAGACCTATAAGGATGACCCCAACTATCAATCTAAGCAATAGTTGAAAGGCTACCTTAAATGTCCTTCCCTGATAATTAGACTGATAACTAACTTATATGCCATCCTAGAGCCCTAATCCAGTAACTGATGGAAGCAGAAGCAGACACACACAGCTAAACACTGAGCCACACTCATGGAATCCAGTTGCAGATAGGGAGAAGTGATTAGCAAAGCAGTCAAGACCAGGCTGGAGAAACCCATGGAATCAACTAACCTGAAAAAGTTGGAGCTCATGGACCTCAGACTGATAACTGGGAAGCCAGTATGAGACTGACTCAGAACTCCTGAATATGGGTCTCAGATAGGAGGACTGGGATGTATATGGTACCCCAGACAATGGAACCAGGATGTATCCCAAATACAGGGTCAGAATTCAGGGGCATATTTCCCATGGACAGACAGGAGAGGGCCAATACTCAAAGCCAAATGATTTCAGAAACTTTGATTATCCTGATTATCCCTCATTGAAGGCCTCACCCTCCCTGGAAAATGGATAGGGGATGGCATTGGGGGGGGGTTAGGGGTAATGGGAGGATGGGAGGGAGAGTTAACTGGAATTAATATGTAAAATAATAAATAAGTATTAAAAATAAATCTAAATCGTGCAGTGAATAGAAACCACAAAATTTTTACTCAACCATTTGGACCAAGTCCAGCTCTGACCCTGATGGCAGGGCTTACATTGGTCCTGATTCCAGGAGCTGTTGTGGGCCTTGGGTATCTGATTGGCTGGCTGTACTTCCTGAGAGTTCCTGTATGTAACAATAAAGAGATGATGAAATTGGCAGCAACTTCGAGGCAGACTTCTACAGAACAATAATGAAGAAGCATTGGAGTGCCTGCTGGGTGATTTTATGGCTGTTATTTCAGTGTAAGTTAGTGGTGGTTTTAACCAGGGGGTCACAGCAATCAAAGAACATTTTCTTAGGACTTGGGGGAAGGATGTAATTCCTTGGGATAGGTATAGAGAGCAAAATATACCTATTCCTAGGTCACCCAAGATTCACATGGAGAGTAAAGAATACAAACTATAAACACTAAGTGTGGATGGTTGATTTCTGAATTTCACACTGTTTTTTGAATAGGGGTTGCGGGTAAGACCCAAGTGGAAGAGAGTCCCTAGTCCCTGGCTGTTCTGCAGGGAGAGAACTACATCCTTCAATGCAATTACACTGTGATTCCTGCTAACAACGTAAGGTGGTACAGACAAGACACAGACAGAGGTCTTGTGTCCCTGGCAGTCATGACTCAAAGAGAGAACAAAAAGTCAAATTGAACATTCTCAGCAACTCTGAATACAGAGCGCCCTGCATATCACAGCCTCCCCAGTCGAGAACACTGCCGCCTACATCTATCTGTGTGGTAGGTGCTTCTTGCTCCACAAACACTTGCAGCCAGCACCAAAACCTGCTCCTAGAGGCTTCAAGAAGACACAAAGGACAGAGCAATATAAACACTGACCACGGAACAAAGTTTCCCTTCAGGGCTTATTAATCTCATTATAAAGTCTACTTTAAAACAATCTGAAAAGAATGCTTGGGAATAATTTTAATAGATTTCTTTGAGAAAAGAAAACAATATAGGAAAGCATAAAATGAAAATCCTAGCAGCTATCATTCAGTGACAAAGTAGAGAAATATTAGCCCTTTCAGTCACCACAGAGGTCAGAGAAATAAGAAAATGGAGAAGGTCAAGGAAATTTGTTTAGAAATGCTAAGCCACAGATCTGCATGCCGATTGCAGCCAATAATCATAGTCCTGTGTCCCAGGAAAAAGACTTGCACCAGAATTCCATACTTGAAATGGAACGAGAATTAGCTTATTAAGAATGAAAACACTCCTAAGGATGTGTGTGTGCTAATGAGCTTAAGCGAGAATCTAAAACACATCTGGCCACACTGTGTACAGTTCTTGAGAAGACCCGTAGAATCCCCACCTCTACCACACATATTGCTTTGGCATTTTGGCACAATCCATGTTCCTTAGGTAAAATCCAAGAAAGGAAAGGCATCCGATGTTCCTTCTTTCAGATGTTAACCTTTTACCAAGAGTAATTATTAATTCTAACTTAAACATTTTTAGACTTTTATACATGTGTACAATACTTACATAATTTCTACTTGGTCTTCCTTTAATTCCACTCACATTTTCTTTACTCCATCTCCAAATTCATGTTCTCTTCTTTAATTACTGTTTTACACACACACACACACACACACACACACACACACACACACACACACACAAATCTATCTAACTCCATTCAGTATTGCTCCTATGTACATGTGTATAGAGTGACCTCTTGGGATTGGATAACACATCAAAAGTTTTATCTCTAGGGAAATATGACTCCCCCTCTTTCAACTGTCAAATAGGAGTGGAACCTTATGAGATTTTTCATATCTGTGTTGACATGTCAGTTGTCGATATCATTTTGCAGGTCTTATTTAGTTGATCACATTTTTAAAGTAATTTATTCATTTTAGAGACCAACCGCAGTTCCCCTCCCTCCTTTACTCTAGACACAAAAGAAAACAAGGTGTGTACTTACTCATAGGTGGATACTGGACATAAAACAAAGGATAATCAGTGATGGAAGATGTCATTCTGTAAATATATTTCTTTTATTGGTTAATGAACAAAGCCCTGTTGGCCAATAGGAAAGTGAGATAGGTGGGACTAGGAGACAAAGAGGATTCTTGGAGGTGTAGTAGAGGAGTGTCAAGATGTAGAGATTTGAGTGAAAGAGGTCCGGATCCTCTCTCAGTAAGGTAAGACCATGTGGAAATACTTATACTAATAGAAATTGATTAATATTTAAGATAGAGCTAACCAATAAGAAATGCTATTAACAGGCCAACAGCTTTATATCTAATACAGGAGCTCTGTTTGTTATTTGGGGCTGATGTGGCTGTGGGATGAGGCTAGAGGGAAAACTGCTTGTATCAAACCAGTATATTATTCACAACCCCAGAAAAGCTAGGGAACAAGGAAGACCCTTTGAAACGCATTCATGGGTCACCACCACCCCTTGGGAAAGGGAAATAGACATCTCCTAAGTAGATTTAAGCATGAGGATGGGGCAAAGGTGATAGGAGAGTGGGGAATGCAGAAGGGCTTGAGTTAGTAGAACATGAGGGGTCAGAAAGTCTAGTTCAGGGAAGGACAAGGGGGGCAAGTAATGAGTATAACTTGATAGGGGGAGTTTTATGGGGTTAGTGAGAAACCTAGAACTAGGGAAATTCCCATTAATGCATAAGGATGATCCCAGCTAAGAATCTAAGCAATAGTGGAGAGGGTTTTTTTTCTTATTTTACATCCCAGTTCCCTCTCCCTACCTCCTTCCCTCTCTCCACCCTCTCATGCCCCCGACCACCGTCTCATTGCACTCCCCCCCCCCGACTCCACAGGTAGGATGATGCCTTTCCGGAGGGGTCATCAAAAATCTGTCATGTTATTTGGAGTAGGGACTAGGCTCTCCCTCCTGCTTGTAGGTTAAGGGAGTATCCCTCCATGGGGAATGATCTCCCAAAGTCTTTTTGTACACTAGGGATACATCCTGGTTCCCTTATTCAGAGGTCCCTTAGACTGCCCAGGCCATCTAACTGAGACCCATGTCCAGGGGGTCTGAGTCGGTCCAATGCTGGATTTCTAACTATCATTTCTGGGGACCATTTAGTTCCTCCTTGTTCAGGTCAGCTGTCTCTGTGTGTTTCTGTAGCCTGGTCTTTTCCTCCCTCTCTGCATCTGGATTCTGCTCATTGTTTACCTGTGGGTGTCTGCCTCTGCTTCCATCAGCTACTAGATGAGGGCTCTATAACAGTGGATAATTAGTTATCAATCTCATTATTAGGGAATGACATTTATGGTAGCCTTTCCACTGTTGCTCAAATTGTTAGTTGGGGTCAGTCTTACAGGTCTCTTCCCATTCCTCTAGGTTCAGTTTTCTCGTCAAACCTATAATGGCTCTGTCTTTCATAATCTCTCTCTCTCTCTCTCTCTCTCTCTCTCTCTCTCTCTCTCTCTCTCTCTCTCTCTCTCTCTCTCTCTCTCTCTGTCTCTCTGCCTGTCTCTTTTCCTTTGTCTGTTCCTCCCCTGATTCAATGTTCCTAGTACCATATGCTTTGCTTTCCTCTCCTCTCCTCTCCTTTCTTTCTCCTCACTCCCTCACGGAGAGGGTATCTTAACTGCCCTTTTGTAATCAGATTGATGACTACCTTAATTGCTATCATTGAACCTTCATCCAGTAACTGATGGAAGCAGATGCAGAATCCATGGCTAAGCACTGTGCCGAACTCCTGGAGTCAAGTTGTAGAGCGGGAGGATCGATGTGAGCAAAGGGCTTAAGATCATGATGGGGAAACGAACAGAAACAGATAACCAGAGCAGCTCGGTGCTCATCGACTGTGGACCGACAGCTGGGGAACCTGCATAAGAGCAAACTAGGCCTTCTGAATGTGGGTGACAGTTGAGTGGCTTGGGCAGTTTGTGGGGCCACTAGCAGTGGAACCAGTATTTATCCCTAGCCCATATACTGGCTTTTTGAAACCCATCTCCTATGGGTATCTTTATCAACCTAGATACAGCTGAGGATCTTGGTCCTGTCTCAAGTGATGTGACTGATATGTAATTTCCCCATGGGAAGCTTTGTCCTCTCTGAGGAGTGGATGCAGGGTGGGAAGGGGAAAAAGTGGGGGAAGTGGGAGAATGGGAGGGAGAGGGAACTGGGATTGGTATGTAGATAATATTTTAAAAAAAAATGGTGTTTAATTTTATTGAATGTTTTGTCACTGTAAGTATCCACCAGATGGCAGTCTCTTCCCAGAGACATTAAAGACCTCTCAAGTGGGTTTTAGTGAGAGAGTTTGTGGGGAGGGGTTTGCTGATGAAAGAAGGGTGGTGAAAAGAGCTGTTTTTCCTGCTTGGTGAAACAGAGTCATGCTGTTTCCTGAAGGGGAAGCATTACAAATGTGAAAATATTTTTTTTCTGGAATTAATCTCTGGATCCTCAGTGAAGAGAAAGGGAAAATGATGAAATTCTGGAGTGTTTCACTGGTGTTCCTGTGGCTTCAGTATAATTGTGAGTTTGGGTATCTCTTCTGGATATAAGGTGCCATATGTGAAGATGTTGTCTACTATAGGACAGTCGTAGAAACACAGATGTTTTTCATTTCTAGTTAAGCCATGGGAGGATCATGGAAAAGCCATTTTAGGGCATTAGCCTCCATATGCATCCACTCCTGTGTGTCTGACCTTTGTCTTTCTGCACAGGTGTTAATAGCCAACAGAAGGTGCAGCAGACTCCAGAATCCCTCAGTGTCTCAGAGGGAGCCATGGCCTCTCTCAACTGCACTTTTAGTGATAGTGCTTCTCAGTACTTTGGATGGTACAGACAGCATCCTGGGAAAGGACCCAAGGCTCTGATGTCCATCTTCTCCAATGGTGAAAAGGAAGAAGGCAGATTCACAGTTAACCTCAATAAAGAGAGCCTGCATATTTCCCTGCACATCAGAGACTCCCAGCCCAGTGACTCAGCTGTCTACCTGTGTGCAGTGAGCACACAATGCTCCCCACGCACCTGTAGCCTGAACCCAAACCACTGGGACACAGCAAGACCTGAACTGGAGCATGCTCTATATGAAAGATGTTTAGTTTATGAAAATATCTCATCCTGAATACACAGTGCTCTAAACTTCATGTCTCCTATTCTTTCTCCTCCTTTCCCCCCATAACCTACTGAATCCTATTTGTGTTGCCTCTTGCTTATGGGTATGGAATCATGTACTGTTTCATGGGCATCCTACAAGTAGCCACCTTCCTAAAGAAAAGTGACTCTCCTTTGCCAACAGCCATCAATTGTCCTCAGCAAGCACAGGAACCTCAGAAGTACCTTTCACTTCCATGCTTGAATTTTAAGCTCTCTTGATTTGTTCATGTTTGGTACAACTAACCACAGGTCCTATGAGTTCATGTGTGCAACAGCCTTGTCATGTCCAGAGAACAGTACATTGAATGTCTCCTCCCCATCTTCTATAACTTACGATTGTGTTTGTTTTTCACATTTTTTCCAAGATGTTGCCTACGATTTGCTGGGGTCGAGAGCTGGTAGAGGTGTTCCATCTATGGTTGAGCAGTCAACATCTCTTTTTCTCATCATGTTGAGCATTCTCCTTATCCTTGGTAGTCTACATGTTTTAGTCCACTGGTTCCTTATGTTTTCCTAGCTTTGGGAGGGCTGATACAGACACCCCATTTAGGTTGGGACACTCAACCCTTATTGTCAATTCATTGGGTGGTTGTGCATCTCTGCATCAACTCTTTGAAAAGAAAACTTCTTTGACCAAGGTTAAGAGCAACACTGATCTGATTGCTGGCTCTTATTTGAAGTCAGTCACATTGCTTCTTTGCAGCTGGGAAATAAACTCTGACTCTTCATTTGGATGATCAGATTATCAGTGTTGGTTCAAGACAATTGCACCATGGATGGATTCTCAGATCTTGTCTTTCCTCTGTCAATTTTCTTAGGGATCCAGGTGCAAACAGTGGCCCTGACCCTCCTGATCCCATGGCAGCATTTTTTGTGTACTGCTTGGAGCCTGTGTATTTTGGTTTCCATGTGGTTTAATCTTGCTGAACTCTGCAGATTCAACTCAATTTTCTTTTTGCAGTCTCGCAATATTCTCTGTGTTTCACAAAGATATTTCTTGCTGTCTTGAGGACAAGTTTAATATATTTACCAGCACTAGAGACACCTGTAAGGCAGAAGTATCAATACCAGTCTATGATTATCAGCTATAAGCCAGCCAAGGTCAGCATTTAAGAAAGCCCAATGAGAGGTGGTTAGAGGAAGACTTAAACTACCTCTAATTGGGTGTGCAGTACATGAACATCCCATAATCATCTCCCACCATGGGACATACATAGATCATGTGGTGCTTCCATTGGTTCAACCTGTGAATACCCAGAAAATTTAGCAATCCCAATATAATTACCTCCAATTATTTCAGTAGTGGTCAAATATTTTCCATTGCCCAATAAAGACTGTAGACAAGTAGGGTGACAGCTCTCTCCACTCTGAAATCATTCTCTCTCCATAATTTCTTTCACTATTCCTTAATTTCTCACTTTCCTATTGTTTTCTTAATAAAGATTGCCTTGGCTTTCACACACAAGTGTTCACATGTTTTACCTTCACAGGAGATCACAAACTCAGATCACTATCCTAGGTCAATCTTTGGTGAATGTCTGTTTCTGGAATTAGGTCCATTGGCCATGTACAACTGAGTTGTGAAATGGCCTGCCACCTAAACAAAATAAAAAAAAAAACAACAAAACACTAAACACTAAAAAAACAATCAATCAACCAACAAAACAAAGCCCCAAGCTCTATATTCTTGGGATCTATATAAAACTCTTACCTCATTCATGTCTTATTGAATTGAACAGTTAGGTCTTAATCTGTTCTAAGACAGGGCAAAGAATGGAAAAGCTTTGTAATTTCTTCTGAATTAGCTCTGGACCCTCAGATACCTCATAGCATGTCAAGTAGCAAGATGAGATAGCAAACACCAGATGACAGATGGCAATATGGTGGTAGTACTTGGTTTTCAGCCTTGCCACCTCTCCCTGTTGCCTTGTGTGTGTGTGTGTGTGTGTGTGTGTGTGTGTGTACTGATCTTTTTCTCTGGCTAGTTAGTCAGGGCTTTGGAAACAAACCTAGATACACACTCAGCAGAGAAAACTAACTTTTCTTTCTTAGAAACATAGCTCCAAATCAGGATCTAGAGCCTTATCCCCTGCGTTAAAAAAGAAAATATACTAACTCTTGGAGTTCTGGTGACAGTATCACTACAACTAGCTGGTGATTTCTCTCTATTAGTATTGAGAACAAGGACATCTAAGTTTAGAGGTTGCATCATTGAAGATTGCAGGTCTTCGTGATAATATGGAAATGAACTTGGAAAATATAAATGCTGACTTTTGCTCTCTAGCCTGTCTGTGTCTGTCTAGAGGTAAACAGCCTACAAGAAGAGAATTCTCAGGCCTCAAGTATCTAGGAAGCTGAAAATGTCACCAAGAACTGAGGTCCCAAAACATCCATATCTGTCCTACAACAGCCTATACAGGACTCAGTCAGAGGTCCTGCACTACTAGTCATAGTAAATTTAACTATGACAGAGGAACAGTGGAAAAGTAAAAATTTCCATTGACAAGGGGCCAAGAGGTAAATATATTCATTGATAGGCAGAAAGATAAGGGAAGGGGCCTCATTCTTAACAAAACTGATAAACTTCTTCACTCTGTTGGGTGAAGCTTGGGAATTTAAAACAGGGCTGGTGAGTCATTTCACCATCAATAGGCTTCCTGCTACTGCTAGACCTGAATAATTTCAAGGCCTAATCAGGACATGTTTATGCCAAAGCTGCAGGCCAATCATTTACCTTGTCTTTATTTAAACTGAACAATAAATCAGGGGAGGAAAATCTCTCAGAGACCTATAAAGACCAGCCTTAGAGAAGACACTAGACTTACTTATTCTTAAATGGCCCCTCTGTTCTGTAGAGTGTCTCTCTCTCTCTGTGTTCTCTCCTCCCCCTTTCTCTTTCTCCTCATTCTAATACAAGTTTTTCCTCTTCAGTAGATTCTGTCTACTTTGCTTTCCCTGCTGCCATGTGTTTACTCAAGAGTTTTGCTGTCTTGTAGTTCTTTAGCTGGCAGAAAAAGGAACTGATCAAGACCCCTAGATAGTAAGAAGACCTCTACTCCTGTCCTGTTCCTGGCTGCACACACTGTTGCTTACTTTCATGCTGCAGATGGAGTGTTTATCGTGCACCTGTTGCTGTAGTGCAAACACTCCCAGTTGCATCATACAAACCCTAAATATGGACAGACTCAGAACTTATGTCTTCTCATGAAAAAAGTCTGTTATCAACACGACACATGAACCCTTTCAAACTTGTGACTTTTAAAAGCACCTTTGGTTGAAGAGAAATATCATGAGCTTAGATTAAAATTCTGAAACACCAGTTTCAGATTTCCGGTCATTCTTACACACATATCTTCAAGTGTAGGGTCCTCATATTTCTTCACTTGAAATGAAGGATTCAGATTAGCAATCACAAAAGATTTTTCATGCTGTAATATCAGAACAGAGAGTCTGGATCCTTGTGGAGCATGAAGAAGGACTGCTCAGAACGGAAAGTCCCAAAGGCTCTGTGTGTATCCTCATGGTCTAGATGGGTCTTTGAAATCCTGAGATGAGTCTTGTATTCTTCTAATTACAGGAAGTTCTGATTCATCAGGTGTTATGAGTAGAATCCTGAAATCCTATGATTTGAAAGTAGGTATTTGTATGTTAAAATGTATCTATCTAGTATCTATCTTTACTTTTGGTACAACCCTGCACCATATATAATTTTCAAACCTTGCAACTGTCCTCAACATATATGAACTCTTCCTGGCATCCAAATTATTCAGTGGTTATCATTGTAACGTAGGCTCTACCCTTACCTCTTCACTCATGGGCCTCTTAAGGATTTCAGGGAATCTAACTCTGCTCTACAGTACAGGGGACCCCTAGCCTTTCTCTGAACCTCACATCAAGCTCTGATGACCATGGGTTGTTATGCTATTCATGTCTGAAAAATGAGCACTATACAAATGGCACTGAGTTCTGCTGCCAGCTTTCCATGTAGCCTGGCCCCTTTTATGTCTGCTACAGTGGGTGGCTTCTGCATGCCTAAGTGGATAAATTGAGGAAAAGAATTCCCAGCATGGTCCTTTTCCAAGAAAGTGTAAAAAAGAGGTTATTTTCACAGAAACATTTTCTCAAAGTGAGACTTCTATATTCATACCCTGGGATATCTTATTTTCCAGGCACTATTTTCATCCTTCCAGTAAAAAGTGATAAGTTTATCCATAATAGCACTACTCTCTTTAATAATTACAGTAGATTTTTGCCTGTAATTTTAAAAGATTTATATTTTTAATTGTTTTTTATCTCTTTGTTCTACCTAAAACACAGCAAGTTAAGGCTTGGATTTTGTGGTTTCTCCAATAAGCAAGCAAGCAAATGAATGAATAAATAAATAAACAATTAAATACATGTGTCTATTAGTGAGCTTACCACATCAAAATAGCACAGTGGCTAATGTAGCTCTGCTTGCAGCACTGTATTGGATACCATTGGAAGCCAGTAGACAAGATATCCACAAAACAACAAAATCTGACTTGTTAGCTTATGTTTCTCATTGTTTACCAAAGAAGCAAATGTCTTTTGAATTACTTTCTAAAACTACACACATTTCACATGGACTTTACACTTGATAGATGAAATCAGAGGAATAAACAGATTCATGTGATGCTAATTCAGATTTGACTTGTATAATTGAATACATCTCATACTAATCATTTAGAAAATTACTTTGCAATGCTTCATATTTCTAGTAAATGGTAAATGTTAAAAAACAAAATACAGATCAAAGTAAGTTCATGTTCTAACAGAACTTCTGACTTCTGCTCTAGATGGTAAACATATCCACTTGTATCAAACAAAGCTAACTTGTTAACAAGATTTACTTTAACTATGAGTAGACATGGCTGTAGAAGGTGGCTGTAGAAGATGGAGGAGATGGAATACGGGCATGTGTGATCTGTCCAATGTGGATCCTGGGAATCAAACTCAGATCCTCTGCAGTAGCAGGATGTACTTTTATCCACTTAGCCATCTCTTAGCCCACAAAGCCAGGTTTTAATATGACACCTAAGATGTTAGTTAAGACAACGAGGAAAAAGGCCAAAAACTTATATTGAATGAAAATAAAATTTTCTTGTTTTTAAGCACTATTATAATGTTAGTAATGTATGTGTACGTGTGTGTGGTGAATATAGAAGGTATGTATGGGGGGTACATGAGTGGTGCTTGTGTGTGTGTGTGTGTGTGTGTGTTGTGTGTGGTGAGCATTTGTGTTGGCAAAGGTGAGTTGTAATGCCTAGTGCTTATTCTCACATGACTAGAATGTAGTCACCAGCTAGACTTTCTCTATTACATTGCTGCTTCTCAAGTATTTGGTCACAGTGTAGAGGAAAGAACCTGTTTGCTATCTTTGGATGATGGTCAAACACATTAAAGATAAAAGCAAATATGATCAGGTTATATTATCACTGTTGGTTTTGACACTGTTTGATGGGCTGTCAGTGATAGTAACAACATAATGCACTTGTATAATATATTCTATTACACAAGAAAAAAAAACAGTTAAGAATAACTTACTTTCAGCAGTGTGACTTTCCTCTGTATGTTCTTATTTAGGACAATTAGCAAAGATTCACTTCCTAAGGAGCAGCTACTTTCATAGGTTTTATGTTAATGCTTCAGTCTGAGATCCATGCTTGAACTTTACAGCCTACCCTGATCCTACCACCTCCATATCAGACTCTCAGTGACTCACCTGGTTTTCTGCTTCATTGTCTTAGTGGCTTCCCTGCTTCTAGGGACTCTTCTCCATAATCTATGCCACACTTTGAAGAATAATGTATCATCATATGCGTTGTTCTTTTTTTGCAGCTGGTACTATGGCCTAAGAAACACAAACACGAGTTTCAGCACCCATGCGGAGTTTATTGAGAGAGGGGAGAGGAAAGAGGGGGTAGCTGGTGGCCAACCGAAAGCGGGGGGGGGGGGAGAGAGAGAGGGGTGTGGAGCACTTGCTTTAAAAAAGGGGGCTTGCACATGTGTAACCCAGTCTCTGTGGCCAGGTAGCTTGGGCAGCTAGGTAAGGCCTGAAGTAGTGATTACGTGGCCATAGGCATCCCGCCCAGAGGCGGGGTCCACAGACTGCCTAGCCCCCAACATTTCCACCTCTTATTACTATTAAAAAGGTGGGGGTTGGGCATGGCCCAACAGGGTGAGACTGCAGGTTTCTAACATTCCCTCCTCTTGTTGCTATTAAAAAGGTGGGAGTTGGGCATGGCAGGTCAGGGAATAAGGGCATTGAGTTCTCAAAAAGACTGCTTCCTGCTGACTTGGGGCATTGATCATCTTTTCAGGAACCCGAGAAAGCTGGGGTGTTGCCATATCCTGGTACCTGGTTGTTTCATCGCAGTCCTGGTTGTATGGGGCTCTGGCGTCTCTCTGAGACCTGGCAAGATGTTAGCAGAGCAGAGGACAAGGTTAGTCCTTTTAAGGTTCTTTTTAGGTCTTAGTACTTAATACGAGAAATGTAAGGTGGGGGAGGAGTTCCCAAGGGGGTCCCAGGACTAGGAAAGGGAGTCCCGGGGCCAGGAAGAAGTTGAGTAATATTTATTTGGAGTGAATCTGACCTGTTTAAATGGATCCATTTCAGCTCCCTGGAACCTAAAGAATCCTTTGAGTTTGTGAAGCATAAACATTAGACACATTAGGAACATGTTTATGTTAGAGATGTTAACTTCACTTAGGAGTTACAAGTGTTTGATGATTTGTGTCTCTAGATCCATGGCTGTCATTCCTGTAACAATAACTAATTGGTTAGATTAAAAGTTTAGGTCAGCTTGAGGACAGGAAGAAAAGCATGAAGCTTCCAATTCGGCAGGGTGGGGTTACAGGAATGAATCCTTAATCTTCTAGAATAGGAGACAGTGTAGTTGATCTCGGTGTCCTCCAGAGCTTAAGGGAGCAGGGTCCTGTTGTAGTTGCTGTATAAAAAGTATTAGTTTTGGGTGAGGAAGTAAAGGGTTTGAGGTGGAATAAATGAATCCAGTGGGAAAGGCCCTCAAGCTTAGCAGCTCTTGGAGTGACAAGGATTACCTTGAAGGGGCCCTGATATTTAGGGAAAAGGGGTGAGGGGTGTTGGTCTGGGGGAGGGAGAAGGACCTGGTCCCCGATGTTAATTGGGGATGTACAGAAATTAGCACAAGGTCGAGGCAGGGAGTGTTCAGTAAAGTTCCATAGGAGGGAACAGAGATGATGAAGTAAGGGTGTAAGCAGGTGGTCAGGGAGAGGTGACAGTTCAGGTGAGAGACCAGGTGTTAGAACTGGCCTCCCATACATAAGTTCAAAGGGTGAGATGAGAAGGGGTCGTTTGGGGAGGGCCCTAAGCCTGAATAGAGCCAGAGGCAAAAGTTTTACCCAGTCAAGGTGAAGTTCCTGTGACATTTTAAAAAGAACATTTTTTAAGGAACGGTTAGTGCTCTCTATCTTCCCTGAGGACTGGGGGTGATAGGGGATATGGAAATGTCAAGGGATGTTTAGAGCTTTAGATAAGATTTGTGAAATCTGAGAGGTGAACTCAGGACCATTGTCTGACTGAAGAGAAGCTGGGATTCCAAACCGTGGAATTATTTCCCTGAGAAGTGTGTCAGAAACTGTCTGAGCTTTCTTGTTAGTAGTTGGAAAAGCTTCCACCCACCCTGAGATGGAACTAATACCAGGAGATATTTGACCCGTCTGACTGTAGGCATGTGGGTAAAGTCAAGTTGCCAGTCAGTCCCTGGGAGAGAGCACCTGGCCTGGTGGGTAGGAAAAGGGAAGCTACGATACCTATAGTTAGGATCTGACATCTGACAGGTTTTACAACAGGCAGTGATAGTTTTTAAAAACTCCAAATCCTCAGGAGTGAACTGGAGGTGAGCCTTGACAAAATGAGAAAGAGCCTTGCTGTTAGGATGAAAGAGCTGGTGTCAATAGGACAGAATCTGTTGAGTATTAGGAGGTGACTGTGAGGATGTGGGTAGTAGTGTCAGGACTCCCTGTGGTGGGTGTGGTGAGTGTGGGCTTCTGAGGGCTGCATCTTTAGCTGCTTCATCAGCCCGGTTGTTTCCCTTAGAGATAATGGAGCTGTCAGTCTGATGAGACCTGCAGTGAATAATCCCTATAGCTTTGGGAGGTTAGAGGCCTTTAGCATGGCTATAATATAGCCTGAGTTAGTTATGGATCCTCCTTTTGTAGTAAGCAGTCCCCGCTCTTTCCAGATAGCAGCATGGGACAGGAGGATGTGAAAGGCATATTTGGAGACTGTATAGACATTTAGGGTCTGTCCCTGTGCTAATTGAAAGGCATGGGTGAGAGCTATTAATTCAGCCTGTTGGTTAGTAGTATGGGCAGGGAGTGCCTGTGCCTCTATCACCTTAGAATCTGACACTATGCCATAGCCTGCTCTATGGGTCCATCTGTATACCAGGTATAGGTGGCCTGAGGTAGTGTGCCCTCCTGGATGTGTGCAGGATGGGGCAATAGTTCCCCTAAAGTTTCAATGCAAGAATGAGATGGGGAATAGTTAGTATTAGGTTGAGGTAGGTGATTTGAGATATTAAGGGGTGGGCAGGATTGAAAAGTAAGTGTGGCATCTTCTATTAGTGCCACCTGGAGGGAAAGAACTCTAGAAGGAGGTAGGGTTTGTAAGCCTTTATAAGTTAAGAGATGAGACAGGTTATGGTGGGAGAAGACAGTGATGGGTGACCCAAAGGTTAGTTTTTTTGACTCACAAATGAGGAGCTCAGCATCTGCTAAAAAAACAGTGGTTAGATGGCATGAAGTAGGTGGCAATCCTTAACCGTTTGAGTGTTGTTAGGCCCAAGGGCCTCTTCCATCCTTGTCAAGGGGAGTGCTAACCTTCTCTCCTTGCATACAATAAGCTACTTGACTAAGGAACTCAAACCTAACCTTCCACATAGGGACATAATTGTCTGCTTTAAGCATCAGACTGTTTTTTCCACCGGCAGAATGTATGTGTGTGTAATACAAGAAACTTTCTTGTTTTCATCAGCCAGTTTCACATCTCTATGCTTCATTTCCATTAACAAAAACATATTCATTATGATATTCAAGTAAATGGTGCAGTGAGGATTTTCCCATGAAACATTCACACTATACTAGATACAGTGGGGTTTTCCCACTCAAAAATTATACCATGCCAAATCCTGATGGGGGACGTCTTTTGTACAAGTGTTTCTCTTATTGGTTGATGAATAAAACAATGTCGATCAATAGGGAAGCAAGGTAGGCGGGACTAGGAGACAAGGAGGATTCTGGGGGAGGTAGAAGAGAAGCATAGTGGCGACCAGATCTTTGGAGAAGAGGGCACATGAATTTGGCATTCTCTGTAAGATGACCCCATGTAGAAATACATATATTAGTAATTATGGGTTAATAATTAAAGCAGAGCTCTATATATTGGCCAACAGCACTATAATTAATATAGTGTCTCGTGTGTCATTTAGAAGCTCTGAGGCAGGTGTGGAACCAGGTGGGAACATGAATACTGTATGCTATTGTGTTTCTTTAAATTGTTTAACTAGTGAGGAAATAGCAACAACTACTAAAACAAATGCTGCTAGATGAATCCAATTTATTTATTTTAAAAATGCCTTGACTTCAAAATTCAAGTATAAGGACAGGTTCTTGAAAAAAAGTTTTTGCTTGTGCTTCCAAAGAAAATGTAAAGCTAAGGATTCTTTCTAGACTAATATGGATCAATGAAGCATAAGCCCATAAAACAGTGTCCCAGCTGACCCAGCATCTAAAATAGCTAAGAGGCTACAGCCTTGAAGACTAAAATCTAGGACTTGGCTAGTTTCGGGGTTTTGTCATGTTCTTTATGGTATAAACATCACCCACAACCAACAGGAAGTAGTTTAGAGAGAACAACACCCACAATCCTAAATACTGTTTGTTTTCGTTCAAATTGGGTTGGTTATAAATGGTTAATGATCAGTACCAATATGTTTTTAAAGATAAAAGGGTGATTATGGTAAAGTAATAAATACTTTGTTTTGGAATGTGTTTTCATTTATTGGTAAAAATTAAGGTTAATTTTGTGATATATATATATATATATATATATACATATATGTGTGTGTGTGTGTGTGTGTGTGTGTGTGTGTGTGTGTGTCCTCTTGTTTAAGTATTGTGTTTCTATAGTTCATTTTAAAATATAATGTGTAATTAAGTATAAATTATACACAGTTACCTATATTAGTCAAAACTTACAATTAGGTCACTCAGGTTTTCTAGAAGTATAGAGATGTATTTCAAATGCATAGACATTCTTCAAACCTTTCAAAGACCTACAGAATATGGCATTTGAAATGTTTTAGGGTTTTTCTTGAAAATGAGACATAACTGCTCCTAACAGCACTACCTGCATCACAAAGGCAGATGAACATCAAAGAAACTCATCATGGGATTTACTTCCAATATGGCAAGATTAGCCATTTGGGCAAGAAACTGCAGTTGTCTGGATTGATTGACTTTATGCTATATAAAATGGACATACAGGACCCACGGGAAAGTGACTACTGAAACAAGATGAACATTGCTGCTGGGTTCCTATTTTATGGAAATGTCTGCCACACATTCTGAAGGACGCAGAGAAAAGTGACTGACAAATTGCCAATACAAGCAGACAGTTAAAAGTTTCCTGTGAGGCTGAGGAGTCTGTCAGACACACTATGGCCTATAGGCCAAAGACAGAACATTACAAATGAACTTTGGGTGACTGACCAGGCAGCAAGTTTTTTCTGTCCATTCTAGAGTTTACATATTGTCCTTTTTTGGTCTTTGAAGGAGTTGAAAATAGATAATCATGGTTATAGTTTTCCTTAGTTATGATAAAAAATAAGTTATATATAAGACTTTAGACTCTCAAAGAGGATAAATAAAATATCTTTTTAAATCTTGCTAAATGTTATTATACTAAATAAGTGATTATAGTTCTTGCTTAATAACTGCTTTATTATATAGAATTTGACAATGTTAAAATTGAAACCATTCTTTTCATTTAGACAGAAAAGAGGAGATGATGGGAGATGTCCATTTGTAAATATGTTTCTCTTATTGGCTGATGACTAAGACACTGTTGGCCAATAGGAAAGCAAGATAGGCAGGACTAGGAGACAAGGAGGATTCTGGTAGAGGTAGAAAAAAGGAGCAGTTGTGATGTGATCTCTGCAGGAGAGGACAATGAATCTGGCATTCTCGGTAAGGTAAGACCATGTAAAAAAAAATATATATATATATATATACATATATATATATTAGTTATTATGGATTAACAATTAAGACAGAGCTAGCCAAAAAGAACCTCTAGATATTGGCCAACAGCATTATAATTAACACAGCATCTCATGTGTTATTTGGGGGCTTTGAGGCACATGTGGAACCAGGCAGGAACACCACAACAAAACCCAGATTACACTACAGCAGCAAGTAGGAGAAGCACCCACAGAAGTAAGGGCCATTATGGGGAAACCCTTCTGGTGGGGAGTGTTTTGCTTATCCAGAGTACCTTGATCCCAGCTGAGCTCACTGGTGAGCCATATTCCCTAGGCTTCATTGCTGACTGCAGCTCTTCCAACATGGCTACTGCCGATACACACAGGTAAGTGTAGTTCTATTCCCTCATGGAGGAAACTACAGTCATCGATAACTGATCAAAAAGTAGAGAAGAAATATCGTGATGTTTCTCATCCCAATTAACACATCTACAATACAATTCCCACACCTAAGGCTCAGGGAACACCACAGAACAGGAGCAGGAGGGCTCCTGTAAGAACAGAGGAACAGGACACCAGCTGAGAGGTGTCATGGGGAAAACAACTTTTTCATTGCTGATGAGAATGCAAATGGGCACAAACAATATGGAAATCAGTGTGGCAGTTCCTACAAATGTGGAACACAAATCTATCCCAACATCAAGCTACACCAGTCTTGAGGAATTAACCAGATGAATCTACATCTTTCCACAGAGGTGCCTGCTCTTGCATGTTCAAAGCTGCTCTATTTATATCACTAGGAATTGAAAACACTTTAGGTGTCCATCAACTGATGTGAAAATGTGACACTGTTACAAAGTGGGGCATTATTCAGCTGATAAAAAAAATGAAATTAGGAAAATTTTAGGTAAATGGGTGGAAGTATAAACTGTCATCCTGAACAAGATAATCCAGATCAAGAAGAACAAACAGTATTTTCTGAAGTATGTGGATGTTGGCTTTTAATACGTGTGGTTCATTGAGAATACCCATGGAACTTCTAACATAGGTATCAACAAGAGGACATGAGGAAGGAGGGAATATTCAAAGGAAGGGGAATTAGAAAAACAAATTTTTAAAAGGGGAAATTAAATAGGCAGTGTTTAAAAGGATGGGGATGGGAAGGTAGGATAAAGGAAGAAATGTCAGGGAGTGATATCTAACTCTAAAGGCATTTTGAACAAAAAAGTATAGAAAACCAGTTTTAGAATCTTCCTGAAACATGTAATCCAACCAAAGTCGAGTCTAGCAATAATGTGTGATCATACACACACAGTTACAGGGCAGTTTCACAGGACCATTTAGGAAAATACCCTTATAGTAGTTTCCACTAGGGCCCATGCCCTCCTGAACCATGGGATTCGTGACCATGTTCCAGCACTAGGTATGAATTCCCTCCCTTTGAATAGGGTTCAAATCGAATCAAAAATCATTATTGTTCTGTAGCAGCCAGGACACTATTGCACCATTGAGCACACATTACCTGGAAGTTCAATACTCTAGCATGTAGGGTCCAGGTCTCATTAATACTATTGTTATTCTTTTTTTTTTTTTCTGGCACCCTAAATAGAACCATCCCATGCTATGAAAGCTAATCAGTGGGGAAAATGTTTCCTCAGTCAACTTCAGGTTGATTTTTCTATGTCATGCATAGACCCATAGAATCTCACCATCTGGTTAAAGTGCACAGCCAAGAACCATGACAATGGCCTGTGTTTTTTGTATTCCTCTGGGGCCACCATAAACAATAACTCCCATGTCTGGTACTGATATTCCTTTTGAAAATGTTCACCCAATTTTTCCAAAGCCAGATTTAAGTATGTAAATATCAATATGTAAATATTAATGTGATAAATTATTATACTTAGACATTCTTTTAGAACATGTAGCTGTTAAATTATACAGGTTGTAAGAATATTTAATTTGGGATTTTGGAGCACATGCTCCAGAGTCCCTTATCCAAACAGACTCAAGGTCAAAGAATGTCCAGTGGTGTGATCACATGGTCTTAAGTTTAAATTGTGTTCAAGTAGTAAAATATTTTGAAGGCTGTTCTTCCTCATATTTCCCTCAAGTATAATTTTCATTTGCCAATTGATGATTAAAAAAGACTGTAAACATATTTTGGATCTGGCTGAGGTAAATGTTGAGTTGTCCTGACTCATATGACCCACTGTATCCTCATTGTGCACATAGGTGTAGCCACCAAGATTTCACTGCCTTTAGGTAATGGTGTTTATATCATGACTATTTGTCTTTTGATAACTTAGCTAAAGTCATGTCAGTTTGATTTATTTCCAGTGTTGTAATCTGTGTCTCCCTCCCTGACTGCTTTCAGTGTTCTTTTCTCTTCTCATTGCTCACTGCCTTCACACCGCGCACTCTGATCTGCATAAAGAGGAGGATTCTGTCCTCTGTGTTCTTCCTTTGGCACAAAATTGTCTCCCTGAATGGTGTGTGTTAAAGTTCTCAATGGCTTTGCTCTGATTGATCACACACACAGACTCACACACATAAACACACACACACACACACACACACACAAAGAGAGAGAGAGAGAGAGAGAGAGAGAGACAGACAGACAGACAGACAGACAGACAGACAGACAGACAGACAGAGAGACTTATTTGGACAAGGTAACACACAAAATACCTTGCTACAGAGTGAATTCTGTCATTAGAATTTAAATACAATGCTCATAACTCCTGCCCTCTGACGTCCATGCATGGTACAGTCTCCTCAGTGAACAGGACCTAGAATGTGGTCTGTGACATTACTGAATCATGTTGTATTTTACAAGGAATTCAAAGGGACTGCACAGGTAACTGAGTATCTCATCAGTTGGATGTTTGTTTAATTTAACTCTGAATTCATGAATTAAAGAATATGTACAGCAGGCTTTCTGTTTTTTTAAATTTATATTTACAATGTCTCGAATTTACTCATGTGCTAACACAGCTACAGCATTCCTAACAACATCAATACCATCTTTTTCTCAGGCATTATTCATGATACATGTAGAACTTTGGTGACTATGCATTGTTCTGTTTATTATGTTCCTAATACATGTTTAGAAGTGTGTAGAGTTGCTATAATTTTATCACTATAAAATATCCTTTTCTCCTATTTCATTTCATAGCTTAATATTATCCTTTTCTGAAATCACACAAGTTTCTACTTAGAAAGCATCAAGCTTTCTCTGCTCCTGATCAGAAAGCCTAGGAATTCACACCCAAAAGTCAGCAAAGACAGGGGAGGCTGCAACAGCTGTGAACTTGGTATTTCTCACCTGGGCCTCTAGAGGACACCCCTTTCTAAGAGGTAAATGGTGCTTTCATAGTTTGGAATAAACTCACAGAAACATCCATTCTACCTCTACCCTGCCAAGAATTCTCCACTTAGAGACACTCATGCCTACTTTGACATTGTATTACCCAACCTCTTCCTCTTAAGCTCTGTCTTTTTGCCATAATGCCCTCCCCTGCCAGTTTACTGGCTTCTGTAGAAGGAGGGAGATATAGTGGTTTCAGGGGAACATTGGTAGGGAAAGCAGGGTGGTGGTGGTGGATACTATCTGAATACATAATGTTCATGTATGAAATTACTAAATAGCAATTTTTTGTAAATCTTCTCCATTGCTGCAGTAGGTGTCTGACTGAACATACTTCATGTAGATGCCAGATGCAGGCTACAGGAAAGAGAATTTCTCGTCTTCATTGTCCCTAGGATGAAGGTATCTAAACCTCCCTATGCTCAGAGTATCCTCTGTCTACTTCTCCCACTCTTCATGCTGTATCTTTTCCTGAGAATCTCTAGGAAAGAGTGAGCTGCCTCCTACTCACCTAGGTGATCTTGCTGTGTCTCCTAGGGCTCAGAGTAGCCCTGCTGCTCACTGTCACTCTGCTTTAGGCCCTCATGCACAGAAGGAACACTGTGCTCCAGGAGCTGTGAGCCAACTGATGTGGATGCTGCGGAGGGAACTAAGGCCTCCTGAAGCACAAAAAAATCTTTTCTGCTGAGCATTCCCTCAGGCCTCAGCAAAGGTCTTTTTGTCAGAAGCAGTGCCTATTTCCTGAGTTCAACATTTAGCTGTTGCTTCTCTGAGTGTGCCAGGCTCTGTGTCAGACTGAGGCTTATTCTCCTTGGGAGAGGCTTTTTTTCCTCCTGCTTCTCGGATCCCTAACTCCATACAAACCCAGAGTCATAGCACAATGTGATGCAACCTATATCTCAGTCAAGTCTGGTTGGGAGGAGCTTCAGGCTCAGAAGGCTGGGAGGGAACTCTACAGTGTCTGGCCTGGCAGAGTTTCTGGGTGGAAATACATGGTGCAGGAAGAGGGGCATTCATAGGATCCTGACACCACCCAGGGCTTGCTTACTGCTTCCGTCTCCAGCATTCACACAAGCACCATGAAGAGGCTGCTGTGCTCTCTGCTGGGGATACTGTGGTCCCAGGTTTGCTGTGAGTCTCGCTTTCCACACTCAGGGACAAAGAGAACTGTGCTCAGCACATGGAGGGTGGGGAAGCAGCTCAGGAGTCCTGCACAGCTTCCTTTTTCTCAGAGGACATGGGGTGTGTTCAGGGTTCTGTGGATGCTCAGTGACCTCCATCTGTGTCTGTTTCTGTTTTTAATCAGGGGTGAAAGGGCAACAAGTGGAGCAGAGTCCTGAGTCCTTGGTTCTGCAGGAGGGAGAGAGTGCAGAGATGCTGTGCAATTTTTCTACCACTGCATCCCATGTACAATGGTTTCTCCAAAGTCCTGGGGGCCCCCTCATCAACCTGCTCTCTAATCCTTCTGGAACAAAGAAGAGTGGAAGACTGAAGTCCACGACAGTCATGCAGGAACGTCGCAGCTCTTTGTACATTTCCTTCTCCCAGACCACAGACTCAGGCACTTATTTCTGTGCTATGAATACACAGTGCTCCCCACACACGTGCAGCCAGTACACAAACCTTCAGCTGGGTGGGTGTGGCCCAACGCATCACAAGACATCAAGAAATTAAAACAGAACTTCTGCCAGGTTTAGTATCCCTTCTTCTGTGTTGGTAGAGTTTTAACCTCAGGTAGGTGTTGGTCTCAGAGTTTCAGGGCTTTGGTTTTATCTTCATTTCTCCATGTATACTTTCTCCAAAAGCATCAGTGTCCATCTTTTATCTAACAGATGAGAGGATGGAGGACAGATTCAATGTGATCATTCAAGCTGCAGTGTGCTAACTCACTAAGGGTAAGAGAAAGGGGAATGAAAGCCAAAGGTCAGCTTCCAGGTCTCCCTGCTGTGGACAGGGTCAGGATTAGTGAGCAGAAAACAAATTACAGCAACAGCAGGGACATCCAGTCATTTAAGGCACAGAATGTACAGAGAGCTGATGTCTTGGTTTCCTTTCTGTGCTATGATAAACTCTGAGAAAAAGTAATTACAGCATGGATGGATTTATTTAGCTTTCCCTTCCACTTTATAGTCCATCATTGGTGATCAAGGCAGGAATTCAAACAGAAGATTATAACTGTAAGACCCTCAGAGTGAGGAGCCTCCCCCATTTCGGTCGGTACCCCCAAGAACTCAATGTCCAGTACAGTTGATGCAACACACAAGAGGCTTTAATGAACGGGAAACATTTGCGCAAATGGGCTCCCTTGGCATGCAGGCTAGAGAGAAGCAACATTCTCTGTGTGCGGGTATTTTTAAAGGAAAAAACCCACAAGCTTAGGGAGGGGCTGTGACCCTCTGTCCATTGAGTACATGACCAGAGTCATGGGTTCTAGTATGCTATTTATCTTTTTAAGGCTGCATGGTCTCACTGTTCAGGTCAGCAGACCTCAGGTTGTACTACTCAATCTTACCTGAGCAAGAGTTGCAGCTATCTCTTTATGTCATAAGGACCCTATTTACCACCTGCTGACACTCTGACCAGAAGGGCAGTTTGAATTCTTGGTATCAGTCTATCTTAGGCCTTTGTGAGGGAAATTTGCAGGTGGTTAGCAAATTCCAGGGAACTAAGTCATAGTGGCCTGGGTTAGTTTTCTGGGTCAGACTGCCCTGCACTCCAATTATTTGGGGTCCATTTTATTTCTTATTTCTTTGATAGTTTATGTCTTTCAATAAGAACTCTGGAGAAACTCTGCTGCTAGCCCGCTCACAGGCTCACAATTAACTATCTTCCTTATATGTTTCCCACAGGATGGAGCCACCTACAATGACCTGGTCTCCATTTAAAATTTTTTAAATGGGGTTCTTGGAGTTTCAGTGAAATTTATTGAATTTATAGATGACATAAGGGGATATTCAAGGTATTGAATCTCCTATTTCATAATTTTGACTTACCTTTTCGTATATAATATTTCATTCATCATTTCTTTGAAGTTTTCTATACAGAGTTCTGAATGTCCTTAAGAAAACAGAGGAGAGTGACTATGAGGAAGTCCTCACAGGTGTAAGGATTCAGTCTTATGCTGGCCTGCCCCTGTCACTTGGCAGAAAGCACTCACATTGTATTCTTGTCAGCCCAGGGTTCCATAAGTACTAATCTTCAGTCAGATGCAAAGGACCCCTTTAAAAGACAAACCCCTTTCCCCTTATGCTCTCATTCTTCTCTTACTGTTCTTTCTGCTCTTTCTGCTCTCTTTGATCTCCTCTCTTTCTGCTCCTTTCTCTGTCTTCTCTTCTATCACCTCTCTGATTCTATGTCTCTTTACCTCTTTTCTCTTTCCTTCCCCCTCCTTCTCCTTTCTAATAAAACTTCTCACACATGCTTTGTCTGCCTGCATGTTTGTCTCTGGCCATTGTCACCCTCACCTGCCATGGAATACACCATGGTCACCCACACAGAATCCCCTTCTAGATTTATCCTAAAATGGAGGCAAAAGAACAACATAACATATATCTTGTTCAACTACATTTAAATATAATATCTAAAATCTTTACAGCTCAATAAAAGAGAATGAATTACTCATGCTAAAAGGTGCAAAGAAATGTGTATATAATAAGAAGAAAATAATCAGAATTTAGTTGGGGATTGTGCTGGTTTATTTTGCCATTTTGGTTCTCCTCCAAGATCCATGACTTTCTAGCACATGGAGGCCATTGAAGAAATCACAACCAGTCAAGATGCAGAGTGGTGGAGTCTTGTCCTATGGATGTGTATGTCTTCAAAAAAACCCTGCACCTAAGGATCAGGACACACTGAAGAGGTGAGGAGGAAATATGGTAACAGCCAGAGGACCAAGTAGTTTTCTGTAAAATTCTGTCTCCTAAGAATCTCAGAAGCTGCACACATGGATACTCACCAACATAGTTGTCTAAATATGAGCTAAACAAGGACAACAATAGACATGTTAAGATTTTTTTCCCCAAAGAGGGTGTGCCAATTGGTTACCCAGTACCACAGACTGGTCATCCTTGAGAACACACGTACAAGCAACGCTGTACGGATGAGCACGTTGTATTTATATATTTAGTAATAAATATGTTTATATATGCTTATGTAACAACAATTCATGAAAGCAGAGGCCATAACATTGGCAGAGAGCAAGTAGGAAAATATAGGAATGTTTAGAGGAAGGGATTGGTATGATTACATTATAATCTCAGAAAATAAAAGAAATAATGAAAATGAAAAAAAATAATGTTTATGGTCTAATAATCACCATTTATACAGTCTATATAAGGGATCAATAGAATGTGACTCACACGAAATCCAAACATTTGCCTATTTTATCAAATTTGTTGTAAATAACAAGCATTTCCATCTCCTTTTGTCTTATGACTGGCTTCTCCATTCTCCTGAATAAAGTAGTTTTAGGTATCATAAAGATGTGGGGAGAAAAACCTGAAGGGTGGAAGAGAGAAAACTATGCCATAGTTGACCTCAATAAAGACATAATCACTTTATATACCAAAAATATTGGCACCAGAAAAGATTCAATGCCTTCTGGAATCCACTCTCAAACTTGATGAAGTGAGGAGGAGCTGGGTTCTGCCTGAACTTGATAGCCTGACTTTGTTGACTCCCCATGGGTGGTCTTACCTTATCTGAGGAGTGGATGGGGGTTGGGTAGAAGGGATGTGGGCTGAAGGAACTGAGGAAAGGAGGTAGGGCAACTGTAGTTGGTGTGTGAAATAAATTTTAAAAGTTAAAATAAAAAATAAAATAGAAAAAACAAACAAACAACAAAAACAGAAGCAATATTAGCAAGCCAGGGAAAGCAAGCCAGTGAGCAGCTTATATTAATGTTTCCTACTACATGTTAGTACTTAAATACTAACATGATTTCCACTGGAAATAATTTATTAGTTTATATATTTAAATGTTTTCATGTCACATAATTGATGGCTGTGTTAGCCCTAACTACCTAGGAAGCCAAGGCAGAAGGCATGCTTGAGATGAGGATTGTGAGTCTAGGCTAAGCAAAACAGTGAAACTCTGTCTTAGAAAACCAAAACCAACAAAAACAAAGAATTGGGAAACTCTGGGTACCTCAAGACAGAACTTTAAGCTTTTTAGGGAATGAAAGGCTAGAAAATAATTAAAGAGACCTGCAATACAATGAAGACAGGTTAATGTATAATAACATAATCTTTTTTATTTAGGTTTTCCAACACAGGGTTTCAATGTATTGTTTTAGAACCTGTCCTGGAACTAGCTCTGTACACCAGGCTGCCCTGGAACTCACAGAGATCCACCTGCTTCTGCCTCCTGAGTGCTGGGATAAAGTGATGCACTACCAACACCACTTGGCTGTTTTCATGTGGTGATCAAGGTAGAACTCTGATTTTGAGGCTATCCTAGATTACAGAGTCAGTGCCAGGAAATCAAGCTTAAATAGTGAAGAAAAGAACTGAAATCAGAAAAATGGTGAAGATGTCATTAAACAAGGAGGCCACGTTCTGGTTCTACCAAGCAGCAGAGCTTGGCAGCTTTGGTCCCATGACTTCTACTTTAGAATCAACAATGAACTTTGTGGAATCTGTCTCTGAAACTAAGGAAAGCCCCTGAGGCCAGTCATGTGGCAGAGGTGTACCTGAATGGAGGTCCAGAGCAGACAAGAATTCATTGTCCTAGTGCATAAGAAAGACAAACATCTCTCCCTGAATATTGCAGCTGCCCATACCAGGGACTCAACCACACACTTCTGAGCAGCAAGTGCATAGTACTCCCGAGACACCTGGTGTATGCACACTGACCTGTTATCATGGCTGGGAACATTACTGTTCCCATTACTGTTGGGAACATTAATTTTCTGGTTTTTGTTATATAGGTGGATAGTATAAAACATCTTAAAATTCTGTTTCTAAAATACACAAGAGCTATTGCATCTTGAGTGATCCCTTAATTAGAAAAACTGATTATATGTCAAGACCTAGTTGACTGTCAGCTGCCATTTAGATGACCCCACTTCAAAGACATCTCATGCCCATGCAAGTGCCTGTTGTTAACTTCTATACTATCTCTCCAGCTCTGAAGGGCCTCTAGCCAAATCACACAAGTGGCTGTGCCAAGCCTTTCCTTTTTCTCTCATTTTTTCTGCCTTGTTAAAACATTTACATTACATTCCTAAAGCTAGCTGCCAAGGTCTATTCCCTTATTTTAACACTTCCTCCTCCTAAGGCTAACTACTAAAGTCTAGAAATTGAAAGCACACTTTGGCTCATCTAATTGACTTGGAAATTAAAATGAAACACCTCATCCTAATACAAGGTTTACATTTATAAACCACCTTTGCCTATATGCCACTTCTGGGCGAAGGCCTGGACATAGTAAGTGGTGTGGACAGGGTACAGTTAGGTAAGTTGTCCAGACATGACTGACAGGCTGTGAAATCCTGGACCACATTTACTTTGTGAGTCATAGTCTCTCGGTGGCCTGAAACTCATTGATGAAACAGGAAAAATAAACCCAGGGACTAGTAGGGCTCAAGCTTCAAGATGAAGATCAGAGAAGCAAAGCCTTCAAGACAGTAGACCTCACTTCTAACCAGCTGAAATGGTAATATTGTCTATACAAATCATCAGAGGCAAAGGTTTTGAGTAATTGTCTCCTGCTCTTTATATTTCTCTCTCCTCCCAGCCATATCAGTCCCGTCTTTATGTACCTAGTGCTGCAATTGAAGGAATGTGGTACCCAGTGCTGAGGTGAGAAGCATAAGCCCTGTTACTCTTCAGTCTTGTGTAGGCCAGGGTAGCTTAAAACTCAGAGATGTCCATCTGCCCATCTCCTGAGTCCTAGAATTAACAGTGTATTCTATCAGTACCTGACTGTATGCATGCTAGTATGTCTTCTGAGTATAAAGGTGTATGCCACGACTGCCTGACATCTAAGACTTGTACCTAGCTTTGCTTTCTGAACCCTCAGGTAAGTTTTAATAAATCATGAGAGAAAGACAATGGTCCACCTGTCTCTATCTACCAAGTACTGTAAATAATTGTGTATATTGAAACCTATACTTATAAGTTTTTGTTTTGTATATTTTGTTTCCTTTTGTAGGTTCTGATCTGATACTGAACTCAGATCCTCGTGTTTCCCCAAGCACGTTCTGGAATGAGACCCCTTTTCAGCCCCCATCAAAGAATTATAACGTGAGCTTTTCTTTAGAAATTAAAATAATTTTCAAAATTATTGCTCATTATATTTATAAAACTATTTATCTTTCCTATATGATTCTTATTCAGAAAAAAATCCACTGTAAGTGTCATAGTAGACAAACAGGTAGATAAATAAGATAACAAAGGGATTTATGCAAGACAGGACAAAACTAAAGTAAGAGAAAAATCCAGGAAAACTATGGAGCCATGAGATAGAAGGGGGTCTCCTATTCCTGAAGCCCAGTGAATGCTTCTCACCAGTTGAGCAGCAAAAATGCAAGCACAATAAATTTTCAGTTCAAAGGCAGCCAGTGTAGGTTCACTATCTCTGTTAAACATTGATATTCTTTGTTAAAATGGAAGTGACCCAGGATCACTTTCTAAATATACATCACCTCAGACAGAGCCCCCACGCAAGTGTAGGCAGTTTCTACTCAAATATTTTCCTATATATCTAGGTATGAGAGTAAATGGTCTGATCTTCCCTGAACTGTTTCAGGTGCATGAGAAATGGAGGAAAGTTTGCGTTTACATGAATGTTGCCATCTATTAATATTTTTCAAGCCATTGGATGAGATGAAAAACAGGGAGAGATTGTAATGTCCCATGTTAAAGGATGACAATTCCTCTTTTTTATGTAAATTATCAAACCTAAGTCTAAATGGATGAGAAATGTAATAACTAAGGGATAAAATATGTGACTAAAACATGGGGTGTAGATGCTTTTTAAATGGATTAGGGAAATCCTTCTGAGATTATACTAGGAACGAAGATTAATAAAGATAGATACAATGAACTTTATGGTTCAACAACATGAAAACAAGCCTCACAATGAGAAAATGTATTTGCAAATCAGTTACTTGATAACATGCTTTCAAATGAAATGAACAAGTAACTCCATACTTCAGTGATAGACAAAAATATGGTTAAAAGTGAGAAACACGCAGATAGACAATTCTCCAAGTATGAATGCCGAATAAGCACATAAAAGTTTGATGAACACCATCAGACTTTAGAAAAGGACAAAGGGCACTAGGTGTGTTTTGTTGTTGTTGTGTGTATGTGTGTTTGCTGTGTGTGTGTGTGTGTGTGTAGTATGAAATGTATAAGATGTATATGTGAATATGTATGTGTGCATGTGTGTTGTTTAGGTGCCATTAGTGTTTAGGATAATTGTGTGCTCATCTGTTTGAACGATGTGTGTGTAGGTCTGTGTATTGAGTCTGAGCATGTGTTTCTGCGTTCATATGTGTGAGTGAAGGCATTCATGTGGCCTAATACATGTATGGTGGTCAGAGAACAACTTGATGTGTGGGTTCTTACTCTCTTTCTTATCTGGGACAAGGTCTCTTCTTCAGCACTCTAAGTTAGCTGTCTCCAGGAGCTTCTTTGTTTTGGGTTCTGTCCTTACTTCCAATCTTGCTCTAGAACAGCAATTCTCCGTCTTCCTAGAGCTGTGAACCTTTAATATAGTTCCTTATGTTGTGGTGATACCAAACATAAGATTAATTTCATTTCTATTTCATATGTGTGATATTTCCAATTTTACTAATCATGATGTAAGTATGTGATATTCTTAATAGTCTTAAGAGACCCCTATGAAAGAGTCATTCAAACCCCAAAGTGGTCACAAAACATAGGGTGGGAAATGCTGCTCTAGAAGAAATAGGATTATGGAATATGCTGCCATGTCCAGCCTTACATGAACGCTGGAAATCTGAACTTAGGACTTCCTGTTGTGTAAGGGCTTCTAGACACTGGATAATCTCTACTGATTGATCAATATTCTTTATTAAGAACATGATATTTGTAATTAAAGTGTGTTTCTGATGCTCTGTAACTAAGATAATTGGTTTCTACCAATAGAGAGAGGTGAAGAACCTTGCTCAATTCCATCAATGAAAAGAAAGCTGCACTGCTCCAAGCAGTGTGATTCCCTTGGATTTCACACTTGGTGAGCTCTGCAAATCACAATAGTAAGCAAAAGCCAGAAGGAATTGCTGTATTTGTTTTATAAGTGCTTCCTTCAGACCCAAATTCAATTAGAGTCTATCTCCTTCCTTCTTCTGGAAGCGCTTGTCCATCTGACACTTCTTAGATGATCTTCATTCTTCTAACACCTGTGGTTTTGGGATTATTCTCCTCCAT
This sequence comes from Cricetiscus sungorus, assembly GCA_030556225.1. Taxonomy (NCBI): domain Eukaryota; kingdom Metazoa; phylum Chordata; class Mammalia; order Rodentia; family Cricetidae; genus Cricetiscus; species Cricetiscus sungorus. The sequence goes on from JANBXA010000634.1 coordinate 88,445, forward strand.
ACTGTTCCTCTTTAAGTTATGGAGGAATCTGAAAAAAAATGGAAGCATGTACCCTCATGTGTACTCTTTCTACAGCCTCATTCATAGATAAACATTCACATATTAAAGACATGGGTAAATTATATTCAGGAAAAACCATCCTAACTGGAAGAAATAGATGAGAGAAAACAAAAGAAAAGAACTTCCTTCTTGTCCCCCAAATGAAGAAAATCTAGATTATGACTCAGCCAGTGCATTTCATTGACTCAGCAAAAGCTACACAGTTTTTATCTGAAGTCCTTTCCTGGAGGACAGTAATTTTGCCAGCTCTGAAGTTTGCAGGGTTGTAGTTCCTCTGACTCTAGCAGGAAAACCATCCCCTTCATAGTCACAATTGTTGTGGAGAACAGAGGCATCTTACTTCATGTGTTTTCCTGTTGCCTCTGTGCTCCAGAGCATCCACCAAGGGCGGTGTCTGTCCCACCGTGCATCACCTCCATAGCTGTAGTGGCCAATCAAACTCAGTCCGAGAAAATCCCATCTCGAGGCTGGAATGCATTTCGTAAACTGGTATCATAATGAATATTCACCATTCATTCCACTACTAGTAGATGCCACAACTAATACCTTCTCACAGATTATGAAAATAATCAATAATCTTTTTGAACATTTTGCTTTACATGTGGAACAGGGCCACAGCAGGTGATAGTTACTAACTCTCAAGATTTGGTTCCTGATCCTACCGCCAGAGGGCGGTACTGTACACACCAGAGTTCAGACTTCCATTGAAGATCTTCAACCACCTGCTCGACCTCATCTTTTTGCAGCTGTCTGAATTTTTATCAAGGGTCTGTGGCAAGACATTCAAAACCTTCCAGGCTCATCTTAGCAGTGTCACCGTTTTTCTCTGGCAGACTCTGTCTGTGGGCAAAGGAAACATAGAGCAAGGACAGAACCCTGCAGGTAGGCTGCTACATTTCTGAGGGTGAAATTAGGGAAATGACAGTGTCATGCGGGCAGGAGAGTGAAGATGTACTACATGCTTCCCAGGAATCTCTGACCATTCCCTTAATCATCACTCTTCTGGCAAAAGACACACAGGAAAGGCCTAAGGGAAGAAAGGAAGTGTAGCAAGATTCTGCTGAGTCCTGAGGGAAATGAGGAAGAGGGTCAGGACAAGCAAATGATCTGTCACAGGACTAGAGATGATGCCAGGGGAAATGAATTGGAGGACAGGAAGAACAGTAAAGATGACCTACCTGGTTTCCAAGTCTGTGAGCACACTGGGTTCCCAGATAGACAGTGTTTATAGGTGTTTGCAGTTGAGAAAGGGGAAAGGAAATGGGCTAGAAAGTGGGTAGTAGGGGTTGTGAGTGTCCACAGAATAGAGGAAAAATTGATTTATTGCACAGTTTCAAAGATTCTCTAGGGAATCTACCACTCCTATTCCATCTGTAAATAAGTCTACCAATGAATGGATGCTGTGAGAGTAAACCAAATGGATGTTGCCATCCTCAGTACCAAAAGACACCTGAGAACTTTCCTAACAGTGGTTCCTAAGAGTTTTTGTGATTCCAGGCCAACAATTTTAGAAGGTATGGTACATGCATAAGAATATCATGCCTTTCTTGTCAATAAAATCTCACTGAAAAAGAGAACATTGATCTTTTACTATGGAAAGCCCAGGAGAAATTTGAAAAAGCATTGTCGTGGGTGCCATAACACTTGGGGATAAATATTGTCTTAAATCTCTGTCTCCAAGATAAGGAGAAGTTGCATGATGAATGATGTGAACATTCCGGATAATGGAGGGCATTAGTAAATACAATTCCACATATAAGACATGTCTCTCTCAATCACACACATGTGAACACATCACATATACACATTTATAAATGAATAACATCAGATATACACACATATATATACATATATAAAGTACTATACATAAATATGGTAGATTTAAGTAAAAGAAATAGACTCATTAGCTGGTTAAGGATGAAACCACAAGGTGGTAGTAGACCTCAGCTACTGGGGAGTATGAAGGGAGTTCATTTCCTTGTATGCTGGTTGTGCAGACTTATAGCAAAGCACAGCCTGTTTCTCAGTGGTTGAGTGGATGACTGAAGAGGTAGAATTATAAGTGAGAAAGAACAGCAGCCTGGAAGCTTTGGCTGATATTCTAGCCATCACGATCTACACTGGATCCTAATTAAATGGAAAGAACAATGAAGACACATTTTTCTACTTTATCCGTGTTTCTATGGCTGCAGCTGGGTGGTGAGTTAAGATTTTAGGATCTCAGAATATTTTAGTGGGCATTTCTGAGACATCAGGAGGAACTATTTTATTCAGCTTTTCCTATAGTGACTCTAAAACTAGAATCTTGGACAGTTATGATCTGACAACCTTTCTCTTTATTTTCATCTCTCTACATAGGTTTGATCAAAGGAGAGCAGGTGGAGCAGCTTCCATCTTCCCTGATAGTTCAGGAGGGAGCAATCGCTGTCATTAATTGCACTTATGTAGACAGTACCTCATACTACTTCCCTTGGTATAAGCAAGGACCTGGAGAGCCTCCTAAACTCATTATTGACCTTCGTTCAAATGTGGAAAGAAAGCAGGACAGAAGACTGATAGTTTTACTGGATAAGGAAACCAAACATTTCTCCCTGCACATCACAGACACCCAGCCTGCGGACTCTGCCTTGTACTTCTGTGCTGCAAGTGCACACTGCTCCCCAGGCACCTGCAGCCTGTCCTCAAACCTGACACAGGGCCTGGAGCCCCATCCACATCCTGTGTCACAGGCCTCCCTTTCAGGGAAGCTTTTGTCAGTTGTTAGTTGTCAAGTGCCAACTATAGTGTAGACATTAAACCCCCCCCCCCCACACACACACACACACACACCCCACACACACACAATAAAGTCATCTTCAAGTAACTCAGTACAATTATGAACAATTTTTTCCTTCCTTCATTTTTAAAAATAACATCATTTTCTTTCCCTGTTTGTAGTACATGAATATTGTCACAGAAAACCATACTATACTGTAGAGATAAAGAAACCATAGAATATTCAGCTCAAGGTGGGACATCACATCAAACACCTGCCTCCAAGGTCAGAGGTCACTGAGTAGAAGGGGTGGGAAGGATGTAGTAACCATAGGAGTGGGTTGGCTACAAGAAGACAGTGTTTTCTTTACACAGTGGAATAGCTGCATACATGACCTCACAGACATTAACAGAAAGCCCCCCATGCCCACCACACTTAGTGTTCACGCTTATAGGCCACTGCAATCTGCTTATATTGTGAAGACATGGTATAGTTACTCCCCTGGGAGTAGAGTTCGGTTCTCTGATATTTCTTATGCAATGTGGAAAAAGATGCCAAGGTTTCGATCCATCATAATTGTGTGAACAAAATGCTGGTTTAAAATAAGATGCGTAGTACTCATATTTTTTTCTGTGTAAAGGAAGAAAGGTCTGAAATCAAAGACCATGTTGTCTCTCCAGAAAGATCCCTGTTTGCATTCACAAAGAACTAGTATATGCCATCCTATTTGTTAGGGAGCAAAATAGAATGTCAAATTGCATTTTTAAACTCCAAAAACTACTTAAATGGCATAGCATAGAACAGAATCTCTCAGAAGAGTGCTTGTGAAACTTAGAATGAATGCCAACTATAAAAACAAACAAACAAAAACCCAAAAAACCCTGGTGCCAGGTGTGGGCAGTCTCCTTTCAAATGTTATATGTTTACAGAGTGTTCTCCAAATAAAACAGGCTATTGCTATTGCCATTAATTACCCTCAGAATTTGAAGTTAAGATTATGTTTCTAAGGAAATCATATACTGCCGACAGAGGACTTGGAGGAACTTAGAGCAGCCTTATTGACTCTTCTCTGGGACAAGTTCTCATAGTATATGAAGGTTCCATGTAAGAATCCAATGGAGATTGGGTTACCATACTCAGGATGGTTTCTTCAGGTTCCAATAGAGATGCAATAATTGAAGGAGTCATTATAGGCTTGAAGAGAAAACTGACTCTAGAGAAATGTTCAGAGACCTACAAGGATGACCCCAACTAACAATCTGATCAACAGTGGAAAGGCTATCTTAAATGTCCTTCCCTGATCATGAGATTGATAACTTATGTACCATCAGAGAGCCCTCATCTAGTGCTGATGGAAACAGAAGCAGACACCGACACCTGAACACTGAGCCAAACTCCTGGAATCCAGTTACAGAGTGGGAGCAGTGATAAGAAAAGGGGTCAATACCAGTATAAAGAATACCACAGAGCCTGCTGACCTGAACAAGTAGGAGCTGATGGACCACCAGACTGATAGCTTGGAAACAAGCATTGTACTCACCCAGACCCCCTGAATGTGAGTCTCAGTTAGAAGGTCTGGGCAGTCTAAGAGACCTCCGACAGTGGAACCAGGATGTATCCCTGTTGCTTGAAAATACTTTGGGAGCACATTCCCCATGGAGGGATACACCCTGAGCCTAGAGGCAGGGGGTGGGTGGGCCTAGTCCCTACTCAAAATGACAGATTTTTATGATCTCTCCAGCAAGGCATCACCCTCCCTGTGGAATAGGGGGAAAATGGGATGGGAGGGGGGTTGGAGGGCATGGGAAGGAGGGAGGAAGAGAAAAGTGGGATAGATATGTAAAATAAAAAAAAATAATAAAAAGAATCCAAGAGAGAAAAGCATTAAATAATCCTAGCAAGTTGTGTAAAACATATGAATCAAAACAATGACCACTATGACAAGATATACACAAGGGTGCATGCTATTGCCAGGCAGATATGCACCCAGGAGAATATGGCTCAAAGGGAAACAATATACAGTTAGCATATACTCTGACATATTTATGTAAAGGGCTAGGGAAAAGACACTCATACACTCTCTTGATCATTTCCTTCATACATTTTCTTTATTCTTCTTTTGTATTCTCTTCTTCTATATTCCATATTCTCTTTTCACAAATCTGTATCCATGAATGTCCCTTCTGTCTTTCTTGATGTTTTCCCTCTATCTTTACATTTATTTTTTTCTTATTCTCTCATTCTTTATGTTTTCATTCTAATTCATTTTAAGTCTATCTTTACTCTTTTCCCTACAACTTACATGCCACAACAAAAAAATTCAGGTAATATAAAAAATTCTGTTTACAAGTGAATGATTACAATGAATAAATGAAAAAAACAAGCATGTGCTCCATACCCCTTACATGGTTAAACATTGTATACATGATGGGTGAAAAACACATTATCCCAAAACCCAAATGCATTCATGACTAAGCAAATTTTCATAGATATTAACAGAGTGTAAGCAGGCAAGATATTCTTTTACAGATGGGCTGAGTTTTGCAGTTTTAAAGAAAGGAACAATGAGTTTGGAGAGATGGCTCAGCTGTTAATGGCTAGGCTCCCAGATATATATATATATATATATATATATATATATATATATATATATATATATATATATATATGAAACAATCACTTTATTACTTAAATCAAAATGTAATCTTACAAGAAATCTTAAAAGAATCATACATATAAACTGTTATGTCACCTTTTAAAAATATCTTTAGGATACATATCCACTCATCAATAGGTTTTTATGTCAGGAGAATGAGGGCAGAAATAGGTACAGGGAATTAATCATCACCTTTGGTCATCAACCAATCCTAGCAAGAAAGGCATCTCAGCTGATAATACTTGGGCTGCTTTGTTCTTTTTCCCTGACCTTAATAGGTTCCTCATTTAACTATGTGCTTTTTTAAAATTTTAGACTTTCTTCTTGGGATTTTCACCTCAAAGATATTTGATAAAAAAAAAACAGTGTAAATTTAATTATTTTCAAATCTTGGTTTCAGCTATGATGCACTCCAAAACCTGTGAACACATCTCCCAACATTAGGATTAATACATTTTAAGCTAGAACAGTAGGATTAATACATTTTAAGCTAGCTGGGCTACTGGAACTCTACTGTTTTTCTTAATCATTAACCTAAGCCACAATCTGTATGGCTCCTCACTAGAAACTCATACATTGTAGTGGTGTTAAACTTCCTTGTTTTATTTTTTAAACATCAAAATTCTATTTAACATAACTTTATTATTATCAATTAGACAGTATGGCTTAGGAAGAAATCATTTTGATAATCCACATATAAAAATACCATGTAAACTGGAACATTTCCATGATATGAGCAAACTACATTACCAGCAGTGGAGAATTCCCCACACGCATTCACACCATTTAAGAAACCAGAAAGAGATGGCAGTGGCAACCTTGTGAAGGCACAACAGAAGAAAAAGGTACTCTGGAGTCTGTGGGTGGGACCTTGTCTACCCGAGATTGACCCATCAGGGATGAGCCTTCTGATGTGCTGACTCCCTGAAATCAAATGTCCTGAAAACCTATTTAACTACCCATTGGTGGAGAGGTCATAGTCCCTAGTGGAGAACCTACTACAGCCTACTTTTCTAAATCAATGTGACTTCTAACTGTATTCTAAATATTTGTAATTATACACTGCTGGAGCAGCTCAGAGAACCTAGACATGAGGTGTGGGTCAGGGATGAAAGACACAAAAAATCTTAGACAAGGGCCAAAACTTAATATCCCTGTCTTTAGTTTTCTCTTAACAATTTGTACCACCTAAGACAAAAGTCTCAAAGCAAGAAGGAAACAACCTCACAACTTCAAGTTACCTATTTTCCAAAATCAAATTAACATCTAACACAGTAAGAAATCACATTACAATCACAAGTTACTTGCTTTCTTAGAAGTATACATGTAATTAAAATTTTCCTTTATAATAATTTTCTAGCCATAACATGTTTACCTCAAAGCAATGATTCTTTGCTTATTGATTGATTAAGTTTTAAGCTTGTCAAGTTTGTTTTACTGGCTCCTTTGTGCTGGCAGGCAGCTCATTGTGGTTATAGTGTAGCAGATGTTTATTCCTATTTTATTTTACAGAACCTTAGTTATCTTAGTTATCTTTTTTCTTAACACAGAAAAGAGTCATATAATTTCCTTTCACAACTTAATTTCTGAAAGTGCACGCTGACCTCAGAGATTAAATCTGTAATCTACATGACCAAGGAACTTATACCTAACCTTGGACATATGGACATAATTGTCTTTGTTAATCATAAGACTGTTTTCGCAAAAGGCAGAATGCATGTGTGTATAATGTATGAAACTTCTTTTTTTTCATCAGCCAGGCTCACATCTGTATACTTAATTTCCAAATAAAAATCATATTCATTAGGACATTCAAGTAAATTGTACAGCAAGGATTATCTCATAACATAGTCACACTATACAGGATACAGTGGGATTTTCCCACTCAAAAATCATACCATGCCAAACCCAGAAAGCACACTACAGGATCAAATAGGAGAAGGGCCCATAGAAATAATGGGCATTATGGAGACAACCCTTCTGGTGTGGGCAGTGGGGGGGGGTGTTGCTTATGAAGAGTACACTCATTCCAGCTGTGCTCACTGGTGAGCCATAATCCCTAGGCTTCATTGCCAACTGCAGCCATTCCAACATGGCTACTGCCAATATGCACAGGTAAGTGTAGTTCTATCCCCTCATGAAAAAAAGCTTCATTTTATAGCAGAGTGGGTACTACAGTCATAGACTACTGTTCAAAATGTAGAGAAAAATTATTGTGATGTCTCTCGTCCCAGTTAATACATCTACCATTCAATTCCCACACCAACATCTCAGGAAACACCTCAAAACAGGAGCAGGTGGGCTGCTGTAAGAACAGAGGACCAGGACACCAGCTGAGAGATGACATGAGGAAGACAACATGTTCACTACTGATGTGAATGCAAATGGGCACAAACAATGTGGAAATCAGTGTGGCAGTTCCTACAAATGCAGAAGACACATCTGTAGGGCGCCACCCTGTCGCCATTTTGTTGTTTACTAGTTTGCTGCTACCATTTGGTGATTCTGCTTCCCCCTTGCTCAGTGCTGTTTCATGTGCCCTCCCAAATGGCGAGAGATTGACGAGAGAGTGGTGAGACCCAGCCTTGGCCTATCGTGTTTCCACCCATTTGCTCAAGAGAGGCATGGACCACTCAGTCACGGATATATCATGGCTTTTGTTTGGCACTGTATATAAGCAATGAGCGCCTAGGGTCTGGGTCCTTCTGCTTCAACTCTTCAAAGAAGTGTGCTCCAATAAAGCCTGTACTGAGAAGAATCCTGTTGTGATCGTCTTTTCTGCTGGCAAAAAGGTTGCTCCACAAGTGGTGCCGAAACCCAGGAAACAACATCAGGGCACCAAGCAAGGACCCCTGGTTCTCAGGGTGGATTCAGAACTCAGACGTGCAGAGCTGCAGTGCCGATAAGTTCTCCTTAAGGTAAAAAAAAGTATATGGACATGTTATTCGGAGGGGTGGATCCTCTGTGGGGTGCTCTCATTTTCATAATAATAGTTACAGTCGTACTTGTTTGCTGTTTTTTCCTTTGCTGTCATAAGCCGGGACAAGAATGCATTTGTTGGGATTGATCGTTTCAAGCCGAAATCAAAAGTAAGTCCAAAGTAGATAAATTGGCCTTTCCCTGTGAGTAAGTTGCATGTAGATAAATACACATCATGGGAAACAATGCTTCTAGTCCACAAATGATAAACAGCTTTCTATGTCCAATTCAGCATTTGTTAAAACAAAGGTACCTAAAAATGTCCGATTGATCTGTTAAGGGGTTCCTGGAGGATATTGACCAGGCTGCTCGATGGTTTGGGACAACGGGGGATGTTAACCTCCTTTGTTGGGAAAAAATTGGGACGAGATCTAAATAAAACAAAAGGTAAAGGAAGACTACGGCCAGGGACATTGCCCCTATGACGATTGATACCCTCTTGCCTTAAGGATGACAAATGTGTTGAGATCCTCTGTAAGGGTCATAAAGCTCTCTCAGCCCATCAAAATAACATGTCCAAATCAGACAATAAAAGGGAAAAAAAACTAAAAAAAAAAAAAACCTAAAAATAACAAACAACAATTAAAAATTAAAAAAAAAAAAAAAACTAATCATGATCACAACAACAACAAAAAAAAAGCCTTCGGGACTGTATCCAGTCCTGGATAAATTTACACAACTGTCTCATTCAGATTCTTCCAAAAATGAGTTAAATTAAAAAAAAATCTTGAGGGGATGGCTGCTAAATATGAGTGAAAACAGTATAGTCCAGATGCCAAACCCCCTCCATATCGCCCGCCAAAAAAAAAGCTGATGGAGATTCCAACAACACCTATTACTTCTAATACACATTTTATAAAACCTAACACATGGAGTCGGCTGGCTACAGCCTTTCCAATGTTTAAAGACCCAACAACACAAAATAAATATCATAAACCGGTGGGATACAAACCACTAAAAAATTTAGCTAAAACAGTTAAAACATATGGCGTAAATGTTAGTTTCACTATAGAGCTCATGGAGTATCTTGCTCAAAGTGCCATGACCCCTTCAGATTGGTTTAATACTGCTAAAGCCTGCCTTACTTTAGGACAATATCTTGACTTTAAATCCATTTATACTGACCTGGCCCATGCTCAGGCTAAAAATAATATTATAACGAACAACCACATTGGACAGCTGATATGCTTCTTGGCTAAGGACAATGGGTCAACAATCAACTAGTCTATCCTATGGAGATGTATACACAAGTTAATAATATAGCCATACAAACATAAAAGACAATTCCCAACAAAGGAAAAATGGCTGGTAACTTAACTAAAACAATCCCGGGGACTACAAAACCTTTTTCTAACTTTGTAACACAAATGATAAAAGCTACAGGGAACATTTTTGGGGATATGAAACAGGCTGTGCCCCTGATAAAACAACTTGTTTATAAAAAATACACAAAAAATTACAGACATACAATTACTCCCTAAAAAACAAAAGGGTTACAAACATATAAAGGCTTATAGGAAAATCGAAGGGCCGTTATCAAATTCAAGATTAACAGCAACTGTTCTAGCAGCTACCCAAACAACTGCCAAAGGGCATGAGGGTTGTTTCAAATATGGTACAAGACAAAAAACCTTCTCAGCTTCAATTTCAGCCAAACACCCCTCAAATAATAAAATGCCAAATAGTTTATAAAGTATTTAAAAAATTTAAAAAACTATTTAATTTGCTTTCTGATTCTCATTATATGGTTAATGCTGTCCGAGGGTTAAAAGTCTCAACTCTCATAAAAGACAGGAGCCCTGTCTCTACTCTGTTAAAGGGCTTAGGCAACCTTATTTAAAATAGAACAGCTCCTTTCTATATAGGACATATTAGAGCACACACCTTGCTCCCGGGACCCATGGCAGCTGCCAACAATTTGGCAGACAAGGCCACCAAAGCTTTTGCTACTCATATTTTGGATCCTGTTACAACAGCCCATAAATTTCATGGCCTATATCATGTTCCTGCCCATACCCTTAGCCTAAAGTTTAATATTTCACGACAGTCAGCCAAAGAAATTGTTAAAACATGTTCCTCCTGTGTACAATTTATTCGTGCACCTCATATTGGTATCAAGCCCAGAGGCCTCAGTCCAAAATATCTTTGACAGATGGATGTTACTCACTTCCCAAATTTTAAAAAATTAAAATATTTTCATATGTCCATAGATACATGCTCTGGCATCATTCATATTTCTTCATTGACAGAAAAAAAGATTACTAATGCCATCTCTCACTGTCTGGAGGCCTGGGCTGCTTGGGGGAAGCCCCTCACTATAAAAACGAACGAAGGTCCCGCTTATGCCTCCAAAAGCTTTCACTCATTCTGCTAACACATACAGGTATGTCATGTTATAGGCCTACCATATACCCACAAGGCCAAGACATTGTTAAACATACTAACCGTTCCATCAAAGAGTTGTTACAAAAACAAAAAGGGAGAATAGCGGAAGGCTTTCCACCCAAGAATAGATTATCCCTTGCCTTATTTACTCTTAATTTTTTAACTTTTAATGACAAAGGCCTTTCTGCTGCAAATCAACACTCAAATTCAAACCCTCCTGCTTACTCGGATGTAAAAAGGGAGAAAATCTTAAATAATGAATGGCATGGACCAGATCCACTTATATCTAGATCCAAGGGAGCTGTATGTGTTTTCCACAGGGTCAGGAAAATCCCATTTGGGTACCAGAGAGATTGACCTGCCCAATACGTCATGGAGATCCAGATCCTGCTCCTGCTGATGAGCCTGAGCTACATTCAGAAGAGCTACAGACAAACAATAAAGTTATGGATAGTGGCGAGGACATGGCCGATGCCGATGCCAGTGTGCGCTAATTCCAACAACTACTGTTCCAGATTGTCACCCTTAATGATACCCAAATCAAACCTATTTCATTTGGGGACCTTACTGGGTGACTGTCCTCTGCCTTTTCTTTCTTCAAAAAATGGGTTGGGGTGGGTATTTTTGGCGCTTGTTGTTGCCTAGGCATTTTCCTGTTTCTATGGTTCCTGTGCCGACTCCGGGCGAGACAGGCCTGAGATTAGGCTGTGATTGTGCAGGCATTAGCAGCACTCGACCACGGCGTCTCCTCCCATGTTTGGCTTGCCAGCCTTAAGAATGATCTTTAGGATATGGCCTTTGCACCTAGAGACCTTGTTGTCATTGCACCTAGGAGGCATATCCTACTTTGATGTCGATGGCCTTTACACTCCATAGGCATAATTTTCACTTGCCAATTGATGATAAAGAGACTATAAATATTTTTTTAGATCTGGCTAAGGTGAATTTTGAGTTGGACTTACTCATGTGATCCACTGTCTCCTCATAATACGCATAGGTGTAGCCACCAATATTTCACAGCCTTCAGGTAATGGTGTTTACATCATGACTATATGTCTCTTGGTTACTTAGCTCAAAGTCATGTGGCTTTGTTTTATTTCTAGGCTTTTTTCGGTGTTGTAATCTGTGTCTCCCCTCCCTGACTGCTTCCAATGTCCTTTTCTCCTCTCACTGCTCACTGCCACCACCCTGTGTACAGTGACCTGTACAGTGTGTACAGGACCCTGTCCCCTGTGTTCTTCTTGAATTCAAAATTATTTCACTGAATGATTTGTGTTAAGTTTCTCAATGATTTTACTCTGATTGATTGCACACACAAAGACTTACACACTCACACACACACACAGAGAGAGACAGAGACAGAGAAAGAGAGACAGAGAGAAGAGAGACAGAGAAAAGTCATAATTTGTACAAGGTAACACACAAAATACCTTGCTACTGAGTGATTTGTGGCATTTGAATTGAAATGCAATACTCATAACTCCTGCTCTCTTAGGTCCATGCATAGTATAGTCTCCTCAGTGGGCGGGACCCAGGTTACAGTCTGTGACATGAATGAATCATGTGGCATTGTATAAGAAATGCAAAGGGACTGCACAGGTAACTGAGTCTTTTATCAGTTTGACGATTATTGACTTTGAATTCATCAAAGTGAAGATTGTCTATAGCAGGCTTGCTGTTTGTATAAATGTACATTTACAATGTTTATTTGAATTTATACTCTCTAATTTATTCTTCATGTGCTAACGCAGTTGAAGCATTCCTAGCAACATCAATTGCAACATTTTCTCAGGCATTTTGATGAGGTTGTGTAGAATTTTAGTGACAATACAGTGTTCTGATTACCATGTTCCCGATACTTGTTTTGAAGTGTGTAAAGATGTTGTAATTTGTCACTTTAAAATATCCTTTTCTCCCATAGTCCATAACTTAAAATACTTCTTTTCTAAAAACTCACCAATCTCTATTTGAAAGCATTAAGCTTCATTTACTCTTGTCAGAAAGCCTTGGAATTTATATTCAGAAGTCAGCAAAGACAGGGGGAAGCAGATGACCTGAGAACTTGTTATTTCTCAGCTAGGCCTCTAGAGGACACTCTTTTCTAAAAGGTAAATGGTATTTTCATAGATTAAATTTACAGAAACCTTCCCTTGCCCCCTACCCTGCCATGAACACTGCATTTCGAGGCCCTCATGCTACCTTTGACATTTCACTATCCAAACTCTTTCTCTTAAGCTCTGTGTCTTGTTATAATGCCCCCTTCTAGTTTCCTGGCTTCTGTAGGGGAAGGAGAATATAGTGCATTGTGGGAAAAATTGTAGGGGGAGCAGGGTGGCGGTGCTGCATACTATCTGAGTTCAAAATGCTCATGTAGAAATGACTCAATAATTATTTTTTTGTAAATCTTCTCCGTGGTAGGTGTTCTGACAGACCATACTTTATGCAGATGCCAGATGCAGGCCATGGGAAGACAATGTGTCTTCTTCATTGTCCCTCCATTGTCTCTGGGATAAAGGTATCTAAACCTCCTGAAGCTCAGAGCAACCTCTGTCCACCTCTCCCTATCTTCAGGAATGACTGAGCTGCTTCCTGCTTACCTAGGTGATCTTGCTGTGTCTCCTGGGGCTCAGAGTAGCCCTACTGCTCACTGTCACTCTGCTTTAGTCCCTCATCCACAGGAGGAACACTGTGCTACTTCACTCTGAACGGAGACCACCATAGTACCGAGTCCCACACACAGCGCTTATGCTGCAGGAGGATGCAGAGCCCTGATGGTACCCAGCCTGATGGCTGCATCTGTGCATCTGCAGCAACTGCTCTGGGAAGGAGGGGAAGCTACTCATTCCTTGCTCATAAGTGTACTTTCTGAATGTGCACCACCCTAACCTGGGTCTCTGGTGTCTCCTGAAGCTCACACCAGGAAGCCAGCCTGTTTCAGACATGGAGGCCATTCAGACTGAGTGTGTAAGGATGGAAATTCCTTGCACCTGAAAATTGTATGACAGCCAGGCTGAGGGAGCTTGGTGTTCCTCTGCCCTGAGTCACAAATGAAGAACTGGTCACAAACCACCTGAGACTCCAGAGTAAGATACCAGGGTTACAATCTCAGGCACTTAGGCAGTTGACACATTTCATAAAAAGCAACAGTAAAGACAAATTGGACACCTGAGAGATGCTTCATTTCTATGGAATAGATCTTAGTTGCCTTTCTTTGTTTCTCATTTTTTCAAAGAAAAAAAACTTCAGTAGAATTTTGGCTCCTGGGGGAAAATGTTCTATACAAAGTCCTGAGTCAAAATTTCAATCAAATTATTACCAAATTGTACCAAAATATCTAGCAAGTCACTAGCTGATCTAATACTGTTTGGGACAATGATAGGATGAGATAAAATAAGGTCTGGTGTTGTGAGTTATTTGACAACACCATGTGAAAATGTGCCTCTGACATTCCTAGCCTGACTAAGGCATCTTCTGATTGGTTTAATAAAGAACAGAATATCCAATAGCTGTAATAGAATAGGCAGGACCTCCAGGAAGAGATAGGAACTTAGAAAAGAATCTGGCACAGGGGATTAGCCAGTGAGACACAGAGGAAGTCAGACCTACAGTATGGAGGAAAGGTAATGAGCTACACATCAGAACGTAGAATAATATAAAAGGGATTAATTTAAGTCAAGTGCTAAAATATAAAAATTTAAATGGATAGTTGGGATTGAGCCTAAGTTAAGACCAGGATTCCATACTGAATCAGAATTCTCTGTGTCATTTTTCAGGAGCTTGCAGTAAAAAGAGAGCAAGACTACAGCTAGGAGATTTTATTTTGAGGCAATTTTTTATTTTTCATTGCTAGTTCCATTTCTCAAGCAATCATCTTTATAGAGCAAACTTTAAAATAACTTCCTGTATTGTTATGAACTCAAGTGCATTGTCCCCTGCAGTCACCATGTGCAATAGCACAGCAGACCTGCCGTCCCTGTCACTCCGGACTCAGAACCTCTATATTAGCTTTCCCCACTCCACATTTTTTCCATGCAGTCATATTTTAAAACAACATTTAGAACAAACATTGACTGTTGCAAGAGTGTTCCAATTTTTAAAATACATTCAAAAGCTATGAAACAATTGCATTCCTCTATCATTACATTCCTGTTTGTTTTTCTGTTGAAGTGATTTCCCTTAAATCACTTCACAGGTGAAGATTCTTGCTAACATTCAATGAGTATGGGAGTAGTTCTGTGCTAATGTCTGACACTTGTGTACAAATTCTAAGGACACAAGAGAGCATCAGGTCCCCAGGAGCTGGAGTAACAGGCAGCTTTATGAGTCTCCTGATGTGGATCCTCCTGGAAGGACAAGTCTTACATCAGAACAAGTTCATGTTTCCTGAGTTAAAACTTTAGGTGTTGCTTCTCTGAGTAGGCCAGGCTCTGTGTGGGACTGAGGCTTGTTCTCCTTGGGAGGGGCTGGACCACTCCTGCTTGTAGGTTTGTAACTGCATACAACCCGAGTCATATAAAAATTCCCTCCTCTATACTCTGCTGCACCCAGCCTCTCAGCCAGGACTGGTTGAGAGGAGCTTCAGGCTCAGAAGGCTGAGAGGGAACTCTGCAGTGTCTGGCCTGGCTGGGTTCCTGGGTGGAGCTGCCTGGTGCAGGAGGAGGGACATTCACAGCCATCCTGACACCACAGCCCAGGGCTTGGTTACTGCTTCTGTCTCCAGCATCCACACAAGCACCATGAAGAGGCTGCTGTGCTCTCTGATGGGGCTGCTGTGCTCCCAGGTTTGCTGTGAGTCTGGCTTTCACACTCAGGGACACAGAGTACTGTGCTCAGCACATGGAGGGTGGGGAAGCAGCTCAGGAGTCCTGCACAGCTCCCTGCTTCTCAGAGGACATGGGGTGTGTTCAGGGTTCTGGGGATGCTCAGTGACCTCCATCTGTGTCTGTTTCTGTTTTTAATCAGGGGTGCAGGGGCAACAATTGGAGCAGAGTCCTGAGTCCTTGGTTCTGCAGGAGGGAGAGAGTGCAGAGATGCTGTGCAATTTTTCTACCACTGCATACCAAGTGCAGTGGTTTTTCCAAAGTCCTGGAGGCCCCCTCATCAGCCTGTTCTCCAATCCTTCTGGAACTAAGAAGATTGGAAGACTGAAGTCCACGACAGTCACTCAGGAACTTCGCAGCTCTTTGTACATTTCCTCCTCCCAGACCACAGACTCAGGCACTTATTTCTGTGCTATGAATACACAGTGCTTCCCACACACCTGCAGCCAGTACACAAACCTTCAGCTGGGTGGGTGTGGCCAAACGAGTCACAAGACATCATGAAGCTGAAATAGAACGTCTGCCAAGTTTAGTATCTTTTCCTGTGTTGGTAGAATTTTAACCTCGGGTAGGTTTTGGAATCAGAGTTTCAGGGCTTTGGTTTTGTCTTTGATTCTCCATTTATACTCTGTCCAGAAGCATCCATGTCCATCTTAGAGCTAAAAGAGGAGAGGATGGTGCTCACAGGCAATGTGATCATTTAAGCTGCGGTGTGCAGAACTCACAAAGGATAAGAGAAAGGGGAATGAAAGGCAACGGTGGGCTTCCAGGTCACCCTGCACCAACAGCAAGAAATCTGTCATAGCAGTACAGAGAGCCGATGTCCTGATTTCCTTTCTGATGCTGTAGTAAATCTCTGAGAAAAAGTACTTACAGCATGAAAGGATTTATTTAGTTTATCTTCCAGGTCATAGTCCATCATTGGTGATCAAGGCAGGACCTCAAACAGCAAATTATTACAACAACCCTGGAGGAACTCTGCTGCAAGCCCACTCTCAGGCTCACAGTTAACTAGCTTCCTTATATGACCCAGGACACTTTCTCACTGCATGGAGCCACCCATAGAGTGGTGGTCTCTATTCAAAAATTTTAAGAAGGGGTTCTTGGATTTCCAGTGAAATGTATTGAATTCATAGATGACATTGTGGTATATTGAAGGTATTGAATCTCCTAATTCATCATTTTTAGTTATCTTTTCATATATTTCATTCCACTCATCATTGCTTTGAAGCTTTCTAGACAGAATGTCCTTAAGAAAACAAAAAGAAGAGTGACTATGTGGAAGTGCTCAAACATGTAGGGATTCAGGCACTATGCTGTCCTGGCCCTGTCACCTGGCAGAATGCACTTAGGCAGTACTCTGGCCAGCCCAGTGTTCCATGACTACTAGTCTGTTGGCAGGTGCAAAGGACACCTTTAAAAGACAGATCCCTGCCCACTTATTCTCTCTTTGCTCTCTTCACTTACTGTTCGTTCTGCTCCCTCAGCCCTCCTCTCCTTCTGCTCCCATCTCCCTCTTTTGTCCTCTCTGTCTCTTTACCTCTTTTCTCTTTCCTTCTTCCTCCCTCCCCTTTCTGATAAAACTTCTCACACAAGCTCTGTCTGTCTATCATGTTTGTCCCAGCCTCGGTCACCCTCACCATGGTCGCCCACATAGGACCCCCTTCCAGCTTTATCCTAAAACTGAAGGAAAAGAACAACAAAATATATATCTTGTTCAACTACATTTAAAGATAATATCTAAAATCTTTACAGTTCAATCAAAGAGAATGAATGACTCGTGCTGAAAGGTGCAAAGGAATGTGTATATAATAAGAAAAATAATTAGAATTTAGTTTGGGATTGTACTGGTTTTTGGTTCTCCTCCAAGATCAATGACTTTCTAGTGGATGGAGGCCATTGAAGAAAACTCAACCATTCAAGATACAGAGTGGTGGAGTCTTATCCTATATCTATACCTTCAATAAAATCCCTGTGCCTAAGGCTCAGGACACACTGAAGAGGTGGGGAAGAAAGATGATAACAGCCAGAGGACCAGAGAGTTTGCTGTGAAATTGTGCTTCCTAATAATGTCAGAAGCTGCACACATGGACACTTATCAACATTACTGTCTAAACATGAGCTGAACAAGGACAACAATAGACATGTTAAGATTTATGTAGAAAAGTGAACAAAGCCTCGATCCTGGGTAATGAGCTACTGACAACTTAGGAATACAGGTAGTGGGAGACAGTTTTTTGTTTTGTTTTGCTTTGTTTTGTTTTGTTTTCCCCAAAAAAGAGTGTGCCAATTGGTTACCCAATACAGACTGGTCATCCTTGAGAACATATACACAAGCAGCCATATACAGATGAGCACATTGTATTTATATATTTAGGAAAAATATGTTTATACATGCCTCTGTAACAACAATTAATGAAAGCAAAGGCCATAAAATTGACAGAGAACAAGTAGAAACACACAGGAAATTTTGGAGAGATGGATTTATATGATTATATTATAATGTCACAAAATAAAAGAAATGATAAAAGTGAAAAAATAATGTTAATGTTTTAATAATCACCATATGTACAGTCTGTATAAGGGGTCAATAAAATGTGACTCACATAAAATTCAAACATTTGCCTATTTTATCAAATTTTTTGTAAACAGCAAGCATTGCCATCTCCTTTTGTGTTATGACTGGCTTCTCTCATTCTCCAGAACAAAGTATTTTTAGGTACAATAGAAAGATAGGGAATCCTAAGGATGTAGGGAGAAAAAACTGGAAAGTGGAGGAGAGAAAATGATGGTATAGTGGACCTCAACAAAGATGTAATCACTTTATATATCAAAAATATTTGAACCAGGAGAAGATTGAATGCCTTTTGGAATGCACTCTCTATGGTGGGATACCTTTCTCAACCTTGATGCAGTGGGGAGGGGCTTGGTTCTGCCTGAACTTGACAGGCCTGGCTTTGTTGACACCCCATGGGAGGCCTAACTCTTTCTGAGGAGTGGATGGAGGTTGGGTAGAAAGGATGTGGGGGAGAAGGGGGATGAGAAAACTGTAGTTGGTATTTAAAATAAATTTTTAAAAAGTTAAAATAAAAAATAAAATAGAAAAAGAAGCATACAACAACAACAAAAGCAGTATTAGCAAGCCAGGGAAAGCAAGCCAGGGAACAGCTTTCATGTGTGTTTCCTGTTACTGTTCTAGATTAAATTCCTGACTTTGCTTACTTCAATGATAGGCCATGATCAGAAATGTAAGCCAAATAAATAAATCATTTACTTCCCCAGTTGCTTCTGGTCATTGTATTTATTTCATCTGAGCAATAGAAAGCAAACTATTTTAAACACCAGAAGAGGTGACCCATTCCTGGCATGTGCATTTTTATTTGTTACTCGTGATGTCCAGTAGATTTATTCTTATCCCAGGGTAACTGCATTTTTAATTTTTTATGTATGTGTGTGTATTAAGCTTTTAGAATGGAAAAATTTTAAATCACTTCTTTAATTATATATTTAATATATTCATCAGCACACAATAATTGTACAGAGTAGTGTGTTTGTTGTAATATTTTTGTATATGCATTTGCAGTGATTTCAACATATTCATCTTGCCTTTCTCCTTCTGTTGTCCTCTCTTTTCCCCTGTTCCCTCTGTTGTAATTTCAGAAAAGCAGTTAAGGAGAGAAAGATGCCATGCCACATGGTTCAGACAGAGAGGTGCTTTGTTTTGTTTTGTTTGTTTGTTTGTTTTGTTTATTAATAATGGAAAAGGACAATAAAAAGGAGAGGGGGAAACCATCCTCCATAGTGAATATGCATAGGAGGTGCTCTTAGTGGCTATAGCTGAGGACATATCCAGTTAGGAGCCCAATGTCAGGCCAGTACAAGTTCCTGAATACTAAGACACTCTCCCCTCCCCTTACTCACTTGTATAACTTCTATTTTCAGATCACATTTACTGTCTTTTCTTTTCTTTTTATTTTTTTTTTTTGGTAGTTTATACTTATGAGAACACATGTGTTGTGTGTCTCTACATGTCTGCTTTATTTTGCTTAACATCATGCCCTTCAATACCAGCTGTTTTCCTACAGATGACATCAGTTCATGTTTCCTTTTTATTTTCCTTTTAAATTTACATTTGAAACAAGGTTGTTTTACATGTCAATCCCAGTTGCTTCCTATCCTCCCCCATCAAACTCCAGCTCATCCTCTTTCTTCTCCCCAGGCAGGGATGGTGAGGCCTTCCATGGGGGAGTCTTCAAAGTCTGTCATATCATTTGGGGCAGGGCCTAGGTTCTATCCATGTGTCTGTGCGGGGTTCCCAAAGTTCATTCATATACTATGAAATAATACTGATCCATTACTGGAGGCCCATAGAATGCACAGTCCTCCTAAGTAAGACCCACATTCAGGGAGTCTGGGTTGGTCCTATGCTGGTTTCCCATATTCAGGGAGTCTGGGTCTGTTCTAAGCTGGGTTCCCACTATGGGACCTGGGAGCATGAACTCTCCCCTTCTTCAGGTCAGCTGATTCTGTGGTTTTCTCCAGTCTCGTCTTGACCCATTTGCTCATCACTCCTCTCTCTCTCTCTGTAACTGGATTCCAAGAGTTCAGCTAATGTTTAGCTGTGTGTGTCTGCTTCTGCTTCCATCAGGTACCAGAAGAAGGGTCTGGAAAGGCATATAAGGTATTCGTCAATCTCATTATCAAGAAAGGGCATTAAAGTTAGCCTCTTCACTATTGATTTGATTGTTAGTTGGGTTCATCCTTGTAGATTTCTGTGCATTTCTTTAGTGCCAGATTTCTCCTTAAATCTATATAATGGCTCCCTCTATTATGGTACCTCTTTCCTTGTTTTCCTTTATTCTTCCCTGTGTCAAACTTTCTGTTCCCTCATATCCACTTCTCTCCTCCTCTTTTCTCCTGCTCTTTCTACTAATTCCCTCTCCCCTCCCTCCATTCTTTCAACTTTCTCCTGGTATCTAGTCCCTTTTCCCTTCTCTAGGGCACCACCTATGTCTCACTTGGGGTCCTTGTATCTGTTGTTTCAGGTACATAATTTTCTTCATTCATCAGTTGACAGGTGGTACCTAGGCTGAGCCTGAATATTGGCAATAGTGAATGGGGCTGACATAAACACCCTTATGAAAGTGTCTGTCTTATACACAGACCTCAGTTTTCCTGAAGAAATACCTATACCTGGAATTAACTGAATAACTGACTTGTTGCTCTATTCTTTTCTTCTCTCTCTCTCTTTCTCTCTCTCTCTCTCTGTGTGTGTGTGTGTGTGTGTGTGTGCGTGTGTGTGTGTGTGTGTGTGTGTGTCTGTCTGTCTGTCTGTCTCTGTCTCTCTGTATAGTTCAGATAATTCACACTGCTATTCTTGGTGCCTACACTAACACACATATCTACATAAAATGTATAATGGTAGAATAGCATTGAGGGAATTTCTATTTCTCAATGAATGTATTTTCATTGATAATCAATTTCAGCAGAATGGGGAGGTGTTTCCTATGTCAGAAATAGCTTTCAACACAGTGTTTGTGAAGGGTGGATCTTGTTGAAAGAATTGAGTGTTTATAAGTATGAAATCTGTTGTGGGAGAGATAAAATGCATTCGCCCCAAGCTTCATCTAGGAGGAATGGACAAGTTCCTGAAAGTATCATTTGTAGTCCCAGCCTTTAACACAGCCTGTGAGTCATGGAGGATAAAACCCAGGATGGGGATTAATGTGGAGGCATGGGAGAACTGGGGCACCAGACAAAACCATGAACGCTGAAACTATAAAGAGAAAGTACAGACCTGGGTACCTAATGACATTTGTCATTCTCTAAAAAGGGGTGAGTGGCCAGCAGAAGGAGAAACATGACCAGCAACAGGTGAAATAAAGTCTCCAATATCTGACAGTCTGGGAAGGAGGGACTTTAGTTCTGAACTACATTTATGAGAACAGTGCATTTGACTACTTCCCATGGTACCTGCTGGTCCCTGGAGAAGGCCCTGCTCTCCTGATAGCCATGAGTGCAATGTCAAATAACAAAGAAGATGGAAGATTCACAGTCTTCTTCAGTGAAAGGGATAAACCGTTCTCCTTGCACATCACAGATTCTCAGCCTGAAAACTCAGCCACCTACTTCTGTGCAGCAAGTGCACAGTGCTCTCCAGGCACCTGCAGCCACACCCAAACCTGCAGCTGAGGACCCAGGAAACCCTGCTGTGGGGCTGAACCTGGCAGAGGTGTAGAGCTGCTTTCAGTTGCAGGATCAAGTGACTGGTGACATTGAATGTAAGGATTAGACTCATTCAGACAAAGACAGACAGAGGTGAAGTCACAGCTTGCTTTTCTCCAGTCTCCCTTTGCTCCTCAGCAACCACTGGAGAATTACATCTATTTCCTTAACCAGTTCCGGTAAATTGTTTAGTGAGTAGTTGTACAAGCAATTTTTTTGTGTAGCTGGTTTGTACCAACTGTAAATTATATAAGCCCCATTTCCCTACACTCTTGTCAACAATGTTATTAATGTGTAATTATTACAACCCAATGTGTCAATCACTATGACTGTGACCTTCTGTGATAGAAATCACAGACTTGACTTTTATCTTACTCTCCTCTGATGATCAGAGAAGGGGTGATTTACATGACCACCGGACACTTATACTTCCTCTTGTTTTACTGTTCAAGTCTCTATCTACCTTCAAGTATTCAAATATGTAAACCAGGAGATGTGTTTACAATAGACATATGGCTTCAAAGAGGAAAAAATCATTTCATTCATTAAATGAAAATGCAAAAGTTTCACTAAAGAATTAATTTCACATGTATATTTCAGAGATGAAAAAATACAATTTTGAATGCATTGTTTTTATGTCATAGAAACAGCTGCAGAGCACAAAATAGAAAAAGGACCTCTGATTACCTAACACTTTGCAGGGTTTATTCACTTAAAGGTACTTAATGATTTCCACTGGAAAAGATTTATTAGTTTATATATTTAAATATTTTCATGTCACATAATTGATGGTTGTGTTAGCCCTAACTACCTATGAAGCCAAGGCAGAAGGCATGCATAAGCATAAGGTTAGGAGTCTAGGCTGAGGAAAACAGTGAAAAGCTGTCTTAGAAAACCAAAACCAACAAAAACAATGTGGAACCCTGCAAGCTCACCTTCTCATCCACAATAAAGTTTTCTGTATGCAAATGGAAATTAAGAAAGAAAATAATTCTGTTGTGTCTTAGCAGTAGGCGAGAGATCTCACAATACCAGTAGGTGAACTCCCTGTCTTTCAAAGAGAAATATTCTTGTCAAGTTTAGAATTGAACTCCAAACTGGGAAGAACATTTGTATAAGGTAAGAATAGGCGTCCTTGAATACAAACACTTATCTTGGAAGTCAGCAGGAGAGCAAAAACATCCTTGAGGATTTAGAACAAAGAATTGGGAAACTCTGGGTTCCTAAAGACAGAACTCTGAGTTTCCAAGGGAAGGAACCACGTGTTCATTCTTTATCATTCTTTTATATCCCACCCAAAAAGTGTAGAATGGCAAAAGACTTCTTTACCATGATGCAAGGAACGAGCAGAATTTCGTCCTTAATTTGAAAACACTTACTAGCTAAATTTCTCGTTATCTGTCCATTAAAATTGAGAGGGAACTTGATGTTAGACTTTTACAAGACAATGAGGATTTATATAAGTCAGTATTTAGGTTAGTGTAACTTCTCACTGACTAGCTGTCTTTGTCTTAATCTGTGTGTGTAAACCAGTGATCATCATTGTGTATCTTCCTCTATTCTTTTCCTCCTTTTTCATGTATCTCAGGTTCTCACTGAAACTGAAGCATCTCCTTAGCCTACAAGACTATTAATTAATTCCTGTTACATAGTCACAGACATAAACAAAAGAAATATTCTGGCATTCTGAGGCACTGTCCTTCCCCATGTGAGTTAATTTAGCTCTCCTAGCTGCAGAGTTTATTCAGACTCCAGCATTCAGAGATGGAGGAGACTGTTTCAGGTCCCAGCGTTCACAGGGAAATTTACAGATTTGTGAGATTTTTTTAAATTAAGCTTTATTAGATAATGGATACAGAAAAGTAAACACATGACAATGGTCATTCTTCAGGAGCATTAAAGACAGCACACAGCTCATAATGAATCTGACTTCTGGTCCTCCACATTATCCCACTGAATAACAACCATGTGTGCAAACCAGATTCACCCTCAGCAGGGCCAGGTTTTTCCAGTCTCCCTTTTAGGTGCTGCTCCTTTTAACTACCAAGGAAGACAGGAAGCAAGTCAAAGTCTGTGGTGACCTTCCCTATTTCTCTCTGCACAGGGAACTTGTGGCCTATGATCATATAAAAACCTCTTTTCCTGCTTGAGGCAATGTAGGAAACACAGTCTGTATACATGCAGTGGCAAGCACTGAAACCTCACAGTGATCTAAGATCCAGAAGACAACACTCATAGAGGGTACATGGGTCACATGCCTCCCTGCAGCCTGCTCTGTGTGCTGGTGGCCTTGGCATCTCTGGTAAGGATGTCTCACATTAGTTAAGGGAATAAGCGAGAAGCATTGCTCCAGACACGTAGCAGTTCACATGGATATGAGAGGGAACAGGGATTAAAGAGAAGCAAGCAGAATATGTCTTCATTGAAGTTCATCTTGGGCCTCATGGTACCGAACTCCAACAGTGTTTTTGTTCACGTTACCACAGAATAAGCTTTCTTCTTTCTTGTGATTGCTCTGCAGAATTCAGTTTGGGCCAGAATGTGACTCAGATCCAATCAACTTCGAGCACACAGGAGGGGGAAAGAAGTCAACATGGACTGTTCATATGAGATAATACAGAATGTTTATCACATTTTTTGGTACAAGCAGCTTCTTAGTGGGGAGATGATTTTTCTTACTCTCCAAATTCCTTCTTCCACTCAGACTGAGAGGAACGACCACTATTCTGTCATCTTCCAGAAACCAACCAAGTCCTTCAGCCTTGTCATTTCAGCATCACAGATAGCAGATTCAGTGACATACTTCTGTGCCCTCTGGGTATCAACTCACATTTTTTGAACCATAGCAGAAACTGAACAAAAAGTAGAGCTCCTTAAGCATAGCCTCTCTCAGTGAACCCCGCTGATAAGCACACCTGTGCACTCAAAAGAGAAGGCTCCAACTGTGGTTGCTTCATGTGTGGTCTGCATCAGAAGTGTGTTTCTAAGTAAAACCTCACTCTATGCAACTTAAAAACAGTCATATCAATCGACTTTCTTTTAATACTTTGTCTCAAAAGTATTTAACTAAAAATAGACCACAGAGAGCATGTGTAATATTCTTTATAACTGGGAATCTTCCACCACAATGGTTTAAAGTATTAGTTTTTTTCTTTAAGTTGGTGACAGGAAATACCTCAGACTAGGCACCTGGAACAGCAAAGCACACAATTTTCTTTTGAAACTGAAAGAAGCAGAGCCATCATGAGTGGATTAGTCAGAGATATGTTATGATGACTTCATCCTGTAAATCTTCTGATGTTTCCTGGGGAGTCCCTACAAATTGGTATTGAGCCTGAGATGCTGAAGTTCAGCTATACCAGAGTAGGGAAGGAAAGGTGTATGAAGTCCACACCAGGCTACGCTGATACTTTCGAGAACAGAGTGAATCTCTTTAAGGAAATTGGAATATAGTATGATAGACCTCTCCATTGGCTTAATCTCTCTCACTGAGGGAAATTCAAAAGAAGCCATGGTTTTTCCAACATTCTAAACTCAGACTTCACCCATGTTAAAGAAAAGTTGTAGAAGTGTGTACTAGAAAATTAATGGTAAATTGAGATGAAACCTTATTGAAATCGTATGTGCCTGGCTCTGAATCTATCAAGGAACAAATTCTGAAACATCCTTCAGAAGTACAAAGCACGATGAATAAAGATAAAATATAAGAGACAACCACCCACTATGACATCCACCTAAATTCACAACTCCTTAGCCATGGACACCAAAGGGAATGGTTCAACGAAAATACAAAGACTTTATGTTCTCCTTTGAAAGGACATGAATGACTATTTATGGGAGTCAAGTAAGCATAAGAACAATGTAAGATACTCAAGTCCAGGACTTTATAAGGAAGTTATCAAAGTGATCAAAATAATTAGGAGGTTGGAGAAATATTAAAAAAAAAAACAGAGGAAAACTTCAGCAAGAAAACTGGGACTCTGAATGTGAACCAATCATAATTCTTACAAGAGGAGGAATCAATCAATCAAACAGAAAACATTAGTCAAGTCCAAGAAGAAGGATGAGTTTTATCAATGCAAGACAAAGTTAAAATAGAAATACAATCATAAACTATGTAGAAAAATAATTAGCATATCCCAACTTTCTTTGGACTGTGGGGCACATCCAAGAGAACAAACCCAAGAATCAAGGAGGCAGAACAAGTTGCTGTGGAAATGTTTGAAAACATAGACTTTTCATTCAATCAAAGGATAGCTGAGGAGCCTTCAATCTGCGTGAAAAAAAGACAGCTGCAAACTAAAGAAAATTTATTATAAACAGACCTGACCAGAGAAGAACTGCTCCTTCGCAAGTAAGGAAATGTTTAAAAAGTATAAAGCTAGCCAGACTGTGAATGTCTTTAATACCAGCATTCAGGAGGTAGAGACAAGTGTATCTCAGAGTTCGAGACCTCCGTGGTGTATATGTTGAATATCAGGACAGCAAGGGATACACAGAAAAAGCCTGTCTAAGAAATCAAAACAAGCAAACAAAAACCTCAAAAGGAAAAAGTACCAATTCACATTCAAACCAAAAAAAAAGTCTAAAATCCAAGAAAGCATTCCATGATATGTCTTTAGTCCTGAAAATGAAATGCATATACCAAGATTACTATACTGTACAAGTAATCTCTTCAATTTGATAAATAAATAAAAACAGTTCAACAAAAGTACAAATTAAAACAATTTCTAATGACCTAGCCAACACTGCAGAAAATGCTAAGAGGAACACTATAAATAGAAGAATAAGGTAGTCTCATTTAATAGGACATTAAAATAAAATATTTCATGAGAGATGGTGATAAAAGGAGGAGATTCTGGAAGGAATCAATCATATCCAGCATAACCAACTACACCCCACCAATAAGAACACAGAAAGAAGAACAGCAAAGAGCACAACATCTAAATCAACCAACACAATCATGGCAGACTGCAAGCTGTTATCAATAATCAAGTTAAAAGTAAGTGGATTCTTTCTTACTAAATTAAGCTGTATTGACCTGGTTAATCCACTCTACAACTTGTAAGATATAGAACTACATCAATAGCAGGGTTCAATGTAAGTAGACACATTTCCTGATTAAAGCTCCAAAGAGACCATTTATTAATAAGAATTACTGTAGAGTGATTGTGAATAGGTATGTATTACTTCTATTTTATGATAGGGGAGGGTAGAATTAAGAAGAGAACACATGCTGGGATTGTCCCACTGACATTAATCCCAGGAACCACTAGCAGCTGTGGGTCGACACGAGTGCTGCATGAACACAGGTGCCTCATGTGTGCTCTGCTGCATAGTGTTCAGACTCTTTCTCTGAGTGACAATAATATATTAAACAAATTGCATACAATGAGAAGGTAAGTATAAAAACTATCTCTGTTTCCAGGAAATACCTCCCATAAACAAAATTATTAAAAACTGGCAGTCAGGGAATTGGGGTCAGCAGGCCAAGCAAATGAAAGTTGTAAGCATAGCACAACTAGCCTCATATCTGAGAAAATAGTTTTCAGACCAAAGCAAGTCGGGAGAGATGAAGAGAGGCACTATACAGCCTTAGAGTGTGAGCATTTTGCATGAGAGTGCACAAAGCTTTGGAATTCACAGTTCACCAAAATAAACACTAAGTGACACAAAATATCATAAGTCTTCCTAATCAGTAAAGATCTGAGACTTCAGTGTCTCACTGTGACTTTAGCAAGGCATTTTGAACTAAAACCTAGCAAGGTAACTTCAGAAATAACAAGTTTGCAAGGCCACCATTGTTATTTTGGTCAGATAACCCAGGCAGGCAAAATAAGGCAAAAAGCAGTTAGAGAACTCACTAAATCAAACAATGAACTCCAGCTTACACTGGGAAGTTTCATATTCTCCACTTGAGAAACAAATATCTAATACTTCATTAGAAGTGGCAGAAGCCAGGATGGCTTTTTAAAGAACAGAAAGAAAAATGAATAAATAAGTCTAGCATTCTATGAACTTGACATTTTCTTCAATTCTTTGTGTTTAAAGTTACTCAATTTTGTGTCAATGTCCCCTCCATCCTGTTTTGACTCACCTGTGACATGAGGCAGGGGATTGCTAATCCAAGAGTCCTGCAGGCAAGAACCACAGTGCCTGTCTCAGCAAAGCATGTGTCTGAAACAGATTCACAGTATGTCAGAAGTTTATTAAACAAGTCAGATAAGAATCAATAGAAATAGGACAGCTCAGCTTTGTCACAAATGACACCCAATAATGAGTATATAAACCTCCCAACAATGTATTTCCAGTGGAGAAGGAAATTTCAGAATGGCATATGTGTGCTATCTGTGTTCTTCTGAGAACCTGGAATAAATTTCCATAGGCATGAGGAAGTGACACCAAGAAGACAGAAAAAAATAATGACTATCTCAAAGAACAGATACTTATATTTTCTAGACAATTCCCTCATCAAACCCATATGAAGAGAAGAAAAAAGGAATATGAACCACAAACCTTGACATAGAAGGGGAAAAAGGTTTTAATGAGAAAAGAAAAGTGGATATATTTTTAGTCAAGTTAACAAGTATGAGAGACTACAATACATTTTTCAGATTGCGGCTAATTCAGACATCATAACCTTGTAACACAGATCTAAATTTTCTCCCTTTTGGTGTTCAGCATTGAGACACAGCCATCTCTAACTTTGAATTGCATCTCTGAATTTTTTTTGTCAGTCAGAAAGCAGCACCTGAGAGGTCCCTAATGTATAGGTTTATCTGTGGTGAGAGCAGTGGCCCAGAGCAGGGTGCCTGGATTTCTCTGTGATGGTGACATTATTGGATGAATCTGTCCCTAAGAGAATGAAGAAAAAGATGCCAAGTCTAAAGCACATTGCCCAACAATCACCAACTCACCTGATAACAGTGCTCAGTGTCTCAGGACTCTTCTGCAGTCCTGTGCTGCGAAATACAAGGAAGCAGAAGGAAAGCTATCTCAGGAACACATGGGGCACATTTTCTTACCAGATCCTGCATCTCTTGCCTTTGTCTTGTCTGCTCATAGTGATGTCCCATCAAATACCAGCACGGTGAAGCTTTGCACTTTCTGTATGTCTTGACTTAAGTGTAATTGCCCGTGAAGATTTGTCTAAATCTTTCTACTTCCTTCCTTGAAAATCATGCTCTAGCATATTCCAAATGTCAAAAAATATAAATAGTCATTTAAAACTTTTATTTATATATTAAATACTTTTATTCATCTAAATAAATTAATATTCATAGTAATGAACTATTAGAGGAGTTAGACAGACAGATATGTGTGGATGGGAAAGCATAAGCATCCATCTGAGATGTAGTGTCTAGTCCTTAGAAGATAAGTGCAGAAAAGTGGATGGAAGGTCATGATACAGTTATCTAAACTAAACCAACAGAAGAAAGTCCTGGCTACAAAAGACTCAACTCAGATTCAGGTTAGTGAACTGCCAGCCCAGGAACTCTCCCTATCCTTAAAGACAAAGATTTACTTTATTTTCTTCTGAGGCTCATCTTCCTTCTTTCCCTGACACCCAGTCCTTTGTCTGTCACAGGAAGGTACTTTGTAAAACCCTAGATAACCACAGCAATACTTTTTTAGTCCCAAGGCCATTAACATTTCTCTACACATATATGTGTAAAAACATTAAATCTAAGATCTATATATTAAAGAACATGCATTATTTGTCTTTCTGAGACTCAAAAGGAAGTAGATTTGACTGCATCTCTGCCATCTGAGATCTTACTGAATTATTTTGCTATTAGAGCTGGGCTCATGGCTGCAGTCTAGTGCCTTTGTGTTGAATTGAGAGAAAGCTCAGTTGCATCAGCAACTGTAATAAAGATATGAGTCAGAGTTTGTGATAATCATGCCAGCATAATTCATGCAAATAATGGTGGAGCTTAATCTAGTGCTGTCTGTTGTGAGCATGATTCATGTAGGAGAGGAACTTTGGGATAGAGATTCATTCACTGATTCATAGGAGCTTTGGGATGGAAAGGAGTATTTTAGATACAGAACTTAGTCTTGTAGCCAAGGGTGGGGTGCTTTTCTTTGCTAAGGGAATTGTGGTTGTATACTCTGTCCCTTCTTATACTCCACCAATATTCTGAGAGCTAAAAGCAAGATACTGCTGGAGAAGAAGCAGCTTTAGGTATCATGGCACACTGAGCTCTGGTCATCTCCCACTCTTCCTCCACTCTCCCAATGGAAGGCACAGTTTTCCTATGGCAGTAAATCATATAACAGAACAGATGCCTGTGAGAATTCATGTAACTCCCATTAGGATGAAATGCCAAGTACCCTCATAAGACTCCATGGGCTTGTCTTGTGGGCAGATACTGCAACTCCTGAGCATGTCTGCAGGTCTGTAATGGAGGACCCACTAAACAAATACAGCAAGTGTCTGAGGTAGCAGAGCTACTGAACTGTGTGATCTCCATGTGTTACGTTGTTTAGTGCTTAGAGGTCATGCCAAAATTCTTGGATCTTCCCTCCCTGCACAGCATAGATCATTCCAGACACTAAGACTTTGTTTAAGTTCTAGACCTTACATTTTTTACAAGAGGGAATTTTGTCAGATTGATTCACAATATTCTTGCTTGAATTCCTTATTTCTATATGTGATTGTTGGTAGAATCTACTGTGAATTTCATTATGAGGCATAAATGATATGTCTGCCAAAGTTTAGTAGCCAGTGCCAAAAGGTGTACAAAGTTATTTACAGAGAGGCAAGTAGTATGTATGAGGCATGAATACCTTGTCCAATGACACATAGTGCCTGTCACAGCATAGGTTTACCAGTGCTCCTTTTTAAAGACTGCGATCAGCTCACCCTGAAACCTGTGTTTGTTGTCTTAATGAATGACACCCATATGGTTGCCTGTATTTCTTTCTAATTATCTGTTTAGTAGAATTTTCAAAGGATAATTGAATAAAGCTACTAATTTTTTTATACTTTTAGTCAATGTGTATAATGTGCATGATTTCTTTCATCCTGTCTCATCATTGTTTGCACATATTTACCTCATGTCCATCCCATGTTCAAGTCCCACTTCTTCCAGTTTTCTCTGCCTGAAAATATTCCCAGTCTACATTCCTCTCATGTCCTGGCCCCCTCTCACATATATGCAATCTGCTCAGTCTGTTTAGTGTTTTCATCTGTGCATGTTTTCAGACTGACAAGGTGGGATTGGAAAATCTCCTTGAGAGCTTGTCTCTGGAAGAAAATGATTCTACGTTTGCTTTTAGGTTTGATCACCTCCAGGATTACATGAAGGAGTTGGCTCATGTGAACTCTACTGAATCCAAGTTGAGAATTGTTATTATCATGTTAGCGTTGCTCAGGCAACCATATTTTTAGATTTATGGATGCATTTCTCTTGTCAGTCCTAAGGAACTTACCTATCAGCACGCATCCTAGTGTTTGGTCTCCTCTGATCTTTCTGCCACCTCGTTTGTGATTCTCTTGGTTTAGGAGTAGGGTTGCATTGGAGATATATCAGTTGAAATTTACTCCACAGGGTCACTTATTCTTGGTATTTGACCAATTGTGAATTTCTGGTTTAATGGGGAATAACATTATGTCCAGATTTATCTTTGACTTACCAGGCAGATAGTACACATTCCTGTTGTTTCCTGATATATCTCTTTGGCTGTAAAGTAAATTGCTTGGCCAGTAGTAATTTTGTATAGAATGGGAATCATCCTTGATTTCAAGTTTCTTCACTGACTTTCCTGGACGATAGAATATAATCTGGATCTATAAGCTAACAGAAAGCTTTCCCTCTCCTGAGGGATTCTTTTTTTAAAGATCATAGCCATAGCAAAAGAAAGGAAAATGAGATACTAAGTCCTATAAATAAGTCTGGTCAATATGTGTGTGTGTGTGTGTGTGTGTGTGTGTGTGTGTGTGTGTGTGTGTGTGTGTATGTGTGTGTGTGTGTGTGGCCATCCACTGAAACATGGTAAACCTACAGATATCTATTAGGAAGAGTGATTTTCCTCCTCTAGCAGCTATCAGCAGAAAGTAGTCTTATGAATGATGTGGGCATACAGAGAACCTCCCCATTTATATGAGGAACTGGGCTGCATTAATTTCCTGCAAAAATTTCTTATGTAAGAAACCACACATCTTATGAATATGTAAATATAACACCTATGTCATAACCAGAAATCTCCATGACACAGCATTTTTTTCTATCTTCTGGCTCTTAAATTCTTCCTTCCTGCTCTACTTTACTATTCCCTGAGCCCTGACATGGAAGGCAGGTGCCAGATACTTGATTGCACTTTGACACACCAAGCCATTTAATAAAGTTATCTTGAATCAGGGGGCAAAGTTAGGGACTAGCTGACCAGAAATAGCCAAAGCGATGTCAGAAGTAGTCTATGTTTGTGTGATTATCATGTTATTTTAATTTTAATAGTTTTGTTTTATATTTTGAAATGTGTAATGGTGAAACCTCTCTCACTACTCTTGTTATTTAGGTGTGTTTTGGCCTTCTTTGATCTTTCTTTACCTCCATTTACATTTTAGGTTGTTTTTCTTTCTATATCTGTGAAAAGTTGTCTTGAAATTATATTCATGAATCACATGCATTAATCTAGCAAGAAGAAAATGAAGGGCTATATTACCAAAAGGCTATATGTAGGTACAATGCAATCATAATAAAAATTCCTGGTGTGCTGTTAAAGTGGACTCCCTTTCATTTTCTAACAGTATTACTGTACATTGTCTTCATTGAGCTATTTTTTTTATTTTTAATTAATTATGGTCAGAGTTGCAAAAATATAGTTTTATTCTACTACATGGAGATCTCTGTATACCCAGAACCATTCGCAGAAGGTGACTTTTTGCCATTGCATGTGATATAATTGTATTGCTTTCTGGTTCTCAAGTATAATTCAATTTATGCTTTTAATCTCCTGATATTCAAAAACTATATCAATGAATGGATACGTTACATACCGAAGGATTTAGTTTAGAGCTTCCTGATTGTTTTTCATATATAAAGTTTAGTCTTCTGATTTAAGATTTATTAAGAGATTACCTTTCAAGATAAGTAATAAAGTAATTTGTCCATTGTTTGTAACTGCAAAATGCAGCCTGCTATTAAAAGACCTGACGATAACGACTTTGATTGCTCACACAGTTAGTCTATAACAAGTTGCTTGGGTGTGTATCATGTGAGTTCTTGGGCTAATTTGTTTTTCACCTGTAACACATAAAATTTTAATCATGTAAAGAAGATTAAAAACATGTTTTCCCTGTAATCTTTTATTTGAGAAATGAATTGCAAGTATAATGTCTTTTGGACTGCCTTGCATATTCTGATGGGATATAAAAGTTATGATGAAAACATGAGAGGAGAAAGAGAGAGACTAAAGAAAGAAGAGAATTAAGAAGGAAATTATCATGAGAGCTTGTGTGGGCCCTTTTCTCTAAAAGTTGAACTTCTCCAACTCTGAGAATTTCTGTCAATGCCCTGTGCTTCTGAAGGCTGGCCCCCCAGAGAGCAATACATACAGTTGGTGATTGACTGACCCAGATCTTCTGTTCTTATGCCAATGAGACCAACTTTCCTACCAGCTGCAGGTATGCTCAGAAGGGGCAGGCATCTTTTTCTCACCCTTACCAACACAATGTGGAAGGGGGAGGCACTCAGCTCTTCTGCTCTCACACCCTCAGCCAGCTCACCTGCCCTTTGTTAACAGAATCAGCTCTACTGTTCTGCTCAGTCCAGGTCAGGACTCTCTCTTCCAATTGCTGCAGTTGGGGTGGGGCAGGTCCAGCTCCCCCTAATGTTGTGTAGGGTAGAGATAACTCTGTGTTAACCTACCCTTTTACAGGGGTAACAAGAGCTTTTGGCAGTAACATAACTGAGCCTGTGGCAGTGCAAAGGATCCAGGAATGGCCTTGGACAGCAGTCTAGTCTTAAAGAATTTCTGGTGGCAGCACTGGCCATTCAGATCTTTATGGCCACATTGGAAACACAGCCCTTGGATAGGAATATATTATAGGAGATAGCCCAGAATCTTAACTACTTCATGATAGCCCTTTGTGGCAACACAGACCATGGACATGAACACAGACCATCCTAGAGTTTGCAACATGAACCCAGACTAGGTCCTAGGCTACAGGTCAAGCCTGCATGTCACCATGGTCCTGGGTCTCAATGCAAGTCACTCAGATATACATGACCCTAGTGGCACAATATCCCCAGGTGGTTACATAGCTTTCAAGCATCTGTACTGTTTTAGATGGCAACAGGAAACTGAGATATTAGCACAGACTGGCAGAGCTATATGTCCAGAAATGACCCTCAGCAAAAGTCAGAGAACTGATGTC
Source organism: Cricetiscus sungorus (assembly GCA_030556225.1). NCBI lineage: Eukaryota > Metazoa > Chordata > Mammalia > Rodentia > Cricetidae > Cricetiscus > Cricetiscus sungorus. Next base: position 122,710 of record JANBXA010000634.1, read on the forward strand.
ATGATCATCCTATGTGGAAGCACAGTTTTCTAAGTCATACATGACTCCACAGGTCTCATTGACACAAACATTGTCACAGGTGATGGACTAAACTGCAAGTGGCTGCTAAGTCCCCATTGTTAAAAGCAGTTGTGGATATCAACAAAGATACCCACACCTGTGTCAGTGACATGGACTGCACATGAATGTTGTCTGCCTAGGCTGGAACATCATAATGTCCCTGGGTGGCAAGCAGGCTATGGATTTCTTTCAGACTCCCTTAATAAATGTTTCATATCCTGAGAAGCTATAGAGAAATACTGTTGTATTTCTCATTAATTTGGTGCACATGAACATAAAATGAAATGTTCTACAGATACTATATTAGGGGAATAGCTAAATATATGATCACAAGTATACAGTATGGATATTTTGTCCTTATGCAATGGATATCCACCCATTGGCAACACCATCCACATTCAAAGTTCTTTGCAACCCTGGATGGCGGGAAATCCACAATGTAGCCAAAACTGGACACATAAGATTTTTGTGGTACAGGAGATTCTGGGACTACTGATGCCACAACTGAAAAAAGAAAATGTATCTAAGAAGAGGTGGAAATCTGTTTTTATTCATTAGAATACAGTCATTTTACTACTTAGGAACTTAAAGGGGGCAGTCAATATAAACAATTAATAAGCTTAATAAAATACAGAACCAATAACAACAAATTAAGAAAGAACAAATAAATATAAAATATAAAACCATAACAAAGAGAACAAACAACAACAACAAAAACAACAACGACCAAAGGAATCAAATCCAACCAAACAGGTAAATAAAAAATTAAGCTAAGCAGCAGTTTGTTGCTGCAGATTTAGCAGCACAGATCTATAGCCTGTAGATGGCCTTGAAAACATGGTAGTAAGGCATTTGCCAATTGTAAAGAGTCTTTTGAAATCTAGTATAGCCATGCCTCCATTGGTCTTTATAGGTCAAGCCCTTCCCAAGACTAAGGTTGATACTTGTTCTTAGAGCATTCTTTTTGGGACCAGGGGAAGCTCTTGATATTATCACCCTCTGCCAATCCTGGAATGTCTTGACGACTATTTCATTCTTTCTGCCAACATACAGTTGTGTGCATACTAGAGACCCAATAAGTCTGTGGGCAGCATCTGAATTGACGTAGACATCAAAGATGACTCAGATGTCCTTTATCAATGCTTTCTCAGGAAAAGCCTCTAAAGTCCATTCGGTGAAACTGAAGAATCTTCATTCATTTTGAAAATGCAGGGAAAAAAGAAGAATGAGGGACTGCAGCAATCTCTCTAGTACATTCAGCGACACTTGTTCATTATGTGGTCTCAGCTTCAACCCTGGACTGGAGAATGAAATATGATGCTTTTGTGTGTGGTCAGCCTGGAACACCTTCACATCAGCACAGTCCTCTAAGACTGATTCCCCACCTCATAGGAGGGCCTGTAGACTAAGTGAGGTTGTCAAAGCCATTGACACTAAACTGACAGATAAGCCTTTTTCACAAACATGTCTAACATTCATGTTCTTTAGCCTCACATTCTGTTGAAAGTCTTGGTTCTCAGGTCTGTGTATTTTCATCTTATTTTTGATGCATGTTTCCCCTTTGGGAATATTGAGTCAACAGATACATGTGCTTGATTGGGGCTGTATCACCTGAAGGTCAGCTGGTATTTGCCTCACTGGTGAGTTCACAGTTGTGAGGTGGTGTCTTCTTCAGTAGAGGATGCCTTGATAGTAGAGTGTAAAGTGTCAAGGGTCATGGTGTCTATGGCTTCTTTGGACTCCTCTGTTCTCTCAAGATCTGCTATCGAGAAGGAAAGGCAATCAGACCCACGAACACCTTGGGTTGGGGACAGGCTAGAAAATAATCAGAATCTATTTAAACTAAAAGCCAAGGCAAGAGCCCCTAGTACTCCCTCCAGTGCTGTGTGGTGTGGATGCTACTTACCTGTTTGATTTAATGTTCCTGCTGCAGCAGCTATGTCTGCAGGAGTCTCATCCTTGGCTGGGACTGGTTCCAACTCAGATTGGAGATTTTTTGACCTAGAGTAGGAAAGCAATTAGGGAACAGGTATGGTGCGGACCTGCTGTATCAGCTATTTAGCATGAACCAGCTCTGTCCAGCTGAACAACCAGGCAAGAGATTTCAGCAGAGGGCATTCCCTGCATTCCTCAAGAGAGATGGGTCAAAGTACACCTGGGCCTGGATTTTTTTCCAGCTTTTAAACTCTGATAAATGAACTCATCAGTACTTTGTGCTAGGCAAAAATACAAGCCATTTATCCAGTTGTCTAGATGAATGATTTGTAAATAAAATAAGAGAGTAGCAATATATGACTCATAAATCGGGACATATATGCATGTCCTTGATTAGATACCATGTAAATATGAGAAAATTGGGAAACTAAATGTAGACCATCTAGGAATCCTATAAAATAAAAACACTGATGGTTCTAATTATTCGTGTGGCACAGAAATATGCACTGTTCAACTTTCAACTCCCAGGCCATCATGTTCTTATACCAGAAAATCTTTCACAGGAAAGGGATGCACACTGCAGAAAGCCTATAATCATCAGGGGGAGCTGCATGCAGATCTGCCCAAAGGTAGGAACTTCTCTTTTGAGTTGATATTCTGGCAGGAAAATAAAGTGGCATGAACACACACTGTCTGCCATAAGTAACCCTACTCCTGCTAGGTTTAGGAATACCATAGGGAGAACCGTGGAGACACAGGGGACAAAATACTGAGAAGAGAGCAGAGATATCAGAAAAGAATAGGGGTTAAATAATCCCCAGTAACACTAAGGATAAAAAATTGTATTTCCTTGTTGATATAATGTAGAACAGGATAGCACAATTCCCTGAGCTGTTCGTTTCTTCCCTGGGGCAGAGAGAAATCCAGATGAAAGAATCCCAATGAGGACAGAGATCCAGGTATTGGGGACCTACATGGTTTCAAGGGTTCCTCCTGGCTTAGGTTCTGACTTCTTCTCTAAAACATAGAACAGAGGCTCCATCTTTTCTGCCAAGTCCCTATAGTGGATTATCAGCTCCTTCTGCTTCATCAGCTTCTTCAGTCTTTCATCTAGGCTTTCTTCTTCCTGTTCATGAGAAGATTGTGTTCTCAGTGGAGGCGTGCTCACCCATATGTACACACATAAACTCATGAGCACACCCAAGTACAAATATGCACACATAGAAGAAATGTAATATGGTAACATGTTTAGTTTATCAGTTATTGATAATATAAGGAGCAATCACCATGGATACATGAGAAGACAGTACACTTTTGTTGGATGAGAGAGGACACAATGGGCATGAGAGATAGGCAGCTCGCTCACTGAAGTGTGTATGTAAACAATACACAGACAGCTGTCCATCTGGGGTCCTTGTCTGTTAGACATCCCTATATAAGAATTTCCCTAGGCTGTGCAGTATAGGAATGTTCTCCAGCACAGGCATATTGACATGTGGTGGGCCAGTATGGTTTACTGCTTCCAAGTGCCCCAAAAGGGAGAAATTTTCTCCAAAAGCAGCTCTTATAAGACCAAGCTGCCTCATTAGAGCCACAAAAGAAATGAGCTAAGGATATTAGAAAATCTCCACAACCAGGCACCAAAAATGACAGTTCTTCCCTATAAGGTGATTGTGTCAGGGATTTGTGTGAATAACAAAAGGCTGACTAATTCAGAGAGTAATGATTGCATGTATTATTTCATGCTGAACAATATTCCACACGGTACTTTGTCATTTATGGAATGATGAAAATCTGGGTAGTTCCTACATTGAGGCATCTCGGAGGAATGCTGTTACAACTCTGATGTTTCAGCTTCTCTGTGGACAAGTACTTCAAGTTCTGGAATAACAAGGTCAACTGGGGACAGCAGTTTTACTTTCTGTTTAACTGTGTATGGATCCTTACTGTGCGACATCATTTTCCACCAGCAAAAATCTCTGTGGTTCCTTTTTCCCAACCCTCCATGAGGCTGATTTTAATCAGAGTGAACAACTTTGAAGAAAAACTGTTACATGGTGAGTGTTTTAGTCCATCCTGAGTTTAAGCAGGGTGAACTGAGAAACATCATTCTCATATACAGCATGGCTATAGGACTCCTGCTGGACAGAGATGGAGCTGGAATCACACTGCAAATCAGAATCTCTTAACAAAGGAAATCTATCAGACTCCAGAGCCAAGATTAATTGTAAAAAGTTTAGGCAAAGGTGGAAAGAAAATGATAGCAGGCAATGCTGATGAGGACAAAACAGGGTAGAGAAAAGATATATTATGCCCCCTGATCATTGAGTGTGCAATCACCATTTACCCAAAGGAGAGAAATTACACAAACCCTGAGGAAGCATATATTGTTTTACAGAAATCTTGTTCTTCCATAATGAGCCCCACCACATTTTTGTACCACATTTCTTTAGTTTGCTCCAAAGGCTTTTTTTTGCAGATAAATGTTTTCCCCTCTACAGCCCCATAAAGACATTGAGTTACACTAGTTATTTTGCTCTTTATTTCTAGTGAACTGTGTGGACATATGGAAAAATGGGCAGTAGCATACAATATATGCTGAAAGTAAAATGAGCAGAAAAAAATTATTTCTCAATGAAATTGACCTCCACATCATTAATGATGTTCCTGAGTAAGTGATATTACAAATATTCAGACACACATACACACACACACACACACACACACACACACATACACACACACACACACGAACTCATCAGTGCACAGCAACACAATTTGTATATCACTGCTACCACATAAGGAGCTCCCTACATAGCAGCTCACCTTAATACAACTACACCCAAATTGTGATATGGGATTGACCCATCTTTCAGAATGTACTAGATGTACTAGATGTTCTAGCAGTGCAGGAATGTTTGATTGCAAATCATTCTATTTCTTATAAGAGGATAATTTGACAGAGAGATTTATGAATGATCAAGAATTAAAGATTGGATTGTCAGGTCCCAGCCAGAGATCTGCCTGTCCCCCAAGGAAGAGCCTAACTCCCTACCTCCCAGATCGTTGACCTCAATCACTGAGACTCTTGTGGAATTTGGTTCATTACCAAACACTTTTTACAATGCCACAATCACCTTGGTATTAAAGCCACCCAAAGACAACCCAGAAAGAAATCTACAGAACAATATCCCTCATGAACATTGATGCAAAATTCTCTTGTGGAAGTGTTTCTGGGACAATTTGGGTTGAATTCCTCACACACACCCTCCCCTGGAACTTCCTGGATTGTCCCCGAATCTTGGTCCCCACTGTGTTTTGTCACAAGTGCTGGTGGTGTCTGATACACAACCCCCCTCCACTAGAGCCTGTCTTCCCCACACCCTGTGCCTTACGTAGCCCACTGCCCCACTACCCTGGTTGAACACTGGAAAAGAGGGCAGATCCAACAATCCTGTCACTTCCAGGGAAATTCCTAGAGCTTCTCTGAGCACACTAGACCTGCTTATCCATGCGGGATCACCCTGAGTCCCAACCTGCCTGATCTCTGACCCCCACCCTGACAAACTCATGGAAACTGTACAAAGTACAATTGCACCATACCTGGTCAAAGGAGAAATGAACAAAGAAATTAAGCACTTCCTAAAATTCAATGAGAATGAGAACACAACATACCCAAACTTATGGGACACCTTGAAAGCAGTGTTACAAGGGAAGTTCATTGCACTAAGTACCCATATGAAGAAAACGGAGGATAGTCACATCAGGGAATTAACAATACAACAGAAAGCCTTAGAACAAAATGAAGCAAACTTACCCCAAAGAGTAGATGCCAGGAAATAATCAATTTGAGGGCTGAAATCAATAAAGTAGAAACCAAGGAAACAAGACAAAAAAAAATCAATGCAACAAAGAGTTGCTTTTGTGAAAAAATCAACAAGATAGGCAAATCTTTATCCAAACTAACAAAAGAGCAGAGAGAGAACATGCAAATTAACAAAATCAAAAATAAAATGGGGGACATAATAACGGACACTGAAGAAATCCATACAATTTTCAGGTCATACTTGGACAACCTGTCATCCACAAAAATTTAAAATTGAAAGGAAATGGATGAATTTTTGGATAACCCTCACTTACCAAAGTTAAATCGAAAGCAGATAAACAATTTATATATATGTATAACTCCTAATGAAATAGAAGCAGTCATCAATTCTTCCAATCAAAAAAAAAAAAAAAAAAAAAAAAAAAACCCAGGACCAGATTGACTCAGTTCAGAATTCTACCAGAAATTCAAGGAAGAGCTAAGAAGAATACTCCTTGAATTGTTCCACACAATAGAAACAGAAGGTTCATTACCAAACACTTTTTACAATGCCACAATCACCTTGGTATTAAAGCCACCCAAAAACAACCCAGAAAGAAATCTACAGAACAATATCCTTCATGAACATTGATGCAAAATTCTCAAATAAACACTGGCATACTGAATCCAAGAACACATCAGAGAAATCATCCACAATCACCAAGTAGGCTTCATCCCTGTGTTGCAGGCATGGTTCAACATATGAAAATCTATCAATGTGATCCACAATATAAAGAAACTGAAAGAGAAAAAAACAGATGATCATCTCCCTAGATGCTGAAAAAAGCCTTTGACAAATTTCAACACCTTTCCATGGAAAGGTCTTGGAGAGATCAGTGATAACAAGAACATACCTAAATATAATAAAAGCAATATACAGTAAACCAACAGCCAACATCAAATGAATGGAGAAAAGCTTAAGGTGATTCCTCTAAAATCAGGAACAAGACAAAGCTGTCCTCTCTCTCCATATCTCTTCAATATTGTACTTGAAGTTCTAGCTAAAGCAATAAGACAACAAAAGGAGATCAAGTGGATACAAACTGGAAAGGATGAAGTCAAAATGTCACTATTTGCTGATGATATGATAGTTTACATAAGTAAGCCAAAAAAGTCTACCAGAGAACTCCTACAGCTGATAAACACCTTCAGCAAACTAACAGGATACAAGATAAACTCAAAAAAAAAAAATCAGTAGCCCTACTATATACAGACATCAAAGAGGCTGAGAACAGAATCAGAGAAACATCACCCTTTATAATAATCACAAAGTACATAAAGTATCTATCTTGTGGTAACTCTTACCAAACAAGTGAAAGATCTACATAGCAAAAACTTTGTCTTTTGAAAGAAATTAAGGAGATACCATAAAATGGAAAGATCTACCATGCTCTTTGATAGGTAGAAATCACAGTAAAATGGCAATCTTGCAAAAACAATGTACAGATTCAATGCAATCCCCAATAGAACCCCAGCATAATTCTTCACTAACCTTGAACGGATAATATTAAACTTAATATTGAAAAACAAAAGACCCAGGATAGCCAAGACAAACCTGTACCATAAAGGTCTTCAGGAGGCATGATCATCCCAGACTTTTAGCTCTAAAACAGAGCTAGAGTCCTGCAAACAGCCTGGTATTGGCACAGACTTATATACTTAAACACCTGATGTTTGTCAAATAACTAAAAGTATACAATGGGAGGAGAAAAGTGCCTTCAACAAATGGTGCTGGCACAACTGCATGATGGTGTGTAGCAAAACTCAAGTCCTGGATCAAAGACCTCAACATAAATCCAGCCACACTGAAACTCTTAGAAGAGAAACTGAGAGGTACCCTTGAAAAAATTGGTACAGGAGACTGCTTCCTAATCATAACTCAAGTAGCACAGACACTGAGGTCAACAATTAATAAAAAAAGAACTCTTCAAACTGAGAAGCTTCTGTAAGGCAAAGGCCACGGTTGACAAGACCAAATGGCAGCTCACAGACTGGGAAAGATCTTCACCAATCCTACATGTGACAGAGGGCTTATCTCCAAAATATACAAAAAACTCAAGAAACTAGCCAACAAAACACCCAATACCCCTATTAAGAATGGGGTACAGAATTGAATAGAGAATTCTCAATAGAGGAAATCAAAAAGGCTGAAAGACAAAGATGCTTAAGAATGTGCTCAACATCCCTAGCCATCAGGGAAATGCAAATCAAAACAACTCTGAGATACCTTGTTACTCCTGCCAGGATGGCTAAAATTAGAAGCAACAATGACAATCTATGCTGCAGAGGATGTAGAGAAAGGGGAACACTCCTCCACTGCTGGTGGGAGTGCAAACTTGTACAGCCATTTTAAGATCAGTATGGTGGTTCCTCAGGAAAATGAGAATTAGTCTACCACAGGACCTGGCAATCCCACTCTTAAGCATATACCCAAATGATCCACATTTATGCAACAAAGACATGTGTTTAACTATGTTCATAGCAGCATTATTTGTAACAGCAAGAGCCTGGAAGCAACCTAGGTTCCCCTCAACTGAATAATGTATAAAGAAGATGTGACACATTTCACAATGGAATATTATTCTGTGGGGGAAAAAAACCAAAAGGATCTTGAAATTTGTAGTCAAATAATGCAACTTGCAGAAAACGTCCTGAGTAAACTAATTCAGTCACAAAAAGAGGAACATGGTATGTACTCACTCATATATTGATTTTGAAGTAGAGCAAAGGATCACTAGACTATAATTCACCCCTCCAGAGAAACTTGGATACAAGGAGGATTCTAAGTGATTCATATAAGGTCCCTCACAGAAGAGGAAAGGAAGAAGATCTCCTGACCTTATTGAGAGTGGGGGGGGCAGTGATTGGAGAGGGAGCTAGGGGAAAGAGAAGAGGAAGAGAAGAAAGCACGTAAACTAGGAATTTTGAGTCAGGGAGGAATAGATAAGAGAAAAGAGAGAGTGAATAAGAAAGAGTGAGAGGTAAGGAGGAAGGGAGGGACGGAGGAAGGCAGAGGGAGGAAGGAAGAGAGAGAGAGAGAAAGAGAGAGAGAGAGAGAGAGAGAGAGAGAGAGAGAGAGAGAGAGAGAGAGAGAGAGAGAATAAAAACAAGAGCCATTATAGGTTTGAAGAGAAATGTGAACCTAGAGATGTTCAGAGACCTGCAAGGCTGACCCCAACTGTCAATTGGAGCAACAGTAAAAAGGCTACCATAAATTACTGTCCCCAATAATGAGATCAACAACTAACTTACCCATCATCACCGAGCCCTCATCTACTAACTGATGGAAACAGAAGCAGACATCTACAACTATACACTGAGCCAAACTGAAATCTAGATGCAGAGAGGGAGGACAAGACCAGGCTACAGAAACACATAGAGACAACTTACCTGAACAAGGAAGAGCTAATAGGTGGGAAACCAGCATTGGACTGACTTAGACCACCTGAACATGGGTCTCAGTTAGAAGGCCTGGGCAGTCTAATGGACCTCTGACAGTGGATATATCCCTGGTTCACAAAGAGACGTTAGGAGCACATTCCCCATGGAGGGATACTCACTTAACCTAGAGGCAAAAGGGAGGGCCCAGTCCCTATTCCAATTGACTTGACAGATTTAGATGACCCCTCCTGTAAGGCTTCACCCTACATGGACTTAGGATATGGTAGGGGAGGGTGGTTGGCGGCCATGGGAGGGTGGAAGATAGAGAAAGAGGGAGATAGAGAGGAAGGCATAGGAAATTGGGGTCGATATGTAAAATAAAAAGAAAAAAAAGATAAAAATTGGATTATATGTAGGTGGGAGTCCAGAGGATGGGCACATGTTTACACATGGATCTCTTATGTTTATGTTTATACAGGTGAATACCCTTCCTGCACTGCCTTATCTTACCTGATGCTCCTCAGCACAGGGTTCACAGATCTTCTCCTGAACCTCCTTAAAGAGCTTCTTCACCTCCTCACAGGTCCCTTGTAGTGCCATCTGCTTCTCCCATAGCTTTCTCTTCTCCAGTCTTAACTCATGGACATCGTTCTTTACCTGTGTCAAATCTCGTAGGATCAGGCTGTGCAGGTAACTGAAACATCATCCAAAAAGATTAAGCCCGGCCAGTATCCATTTGCTATCCCTACCTGCAAGTACCACCACTCCTGAAAATCCTAGGCCTCTGAAGCCCAACACTGGAACTCACAGTGGCCAAGCCATCATCACTGAGAAGGAGGTCTAATTTACTTCTGAAAACCCTGGCACCCAAAAAGATACTGTTACCCTAAGAACAGCATAAAGCCCAGAGTTGTGCTGACCTGTTCATGGTATTATGAAAGCATCAGCAGGGAGAGGGCAGATACTCTCTGGGGGTGGGCAAAGGTCCCAAGTTGAATAACTTCTATAAAAAGGACCCATGGAAACCACCTGGGTGAAGCCCCTACCAGAGCCTGAGAGATGCTAGGCTGACTGACTTCCACTTCATTTTTCAAACCTATTTAAATCTTGGGCCTTCTATGAAGCACCTTACATTTCAAGAGGCACAAGTTCAAAGATCACAAGGAAGGTTGCTTGCTAAGGGGTAGAGAGCTAGAATCAAATTCTTCACTGTGAATCAAAGACAAAGAGAGCAAAATCAGCCCCTCAAAAGCTTAATTTGAAACTTGCCTGTAGGATTCATTCTCCTCAATCAGCTGGTTGCACTTGTTCACGGAATCACTGATCTCGAGGGGCAAGTTCTGAAGGTCTGACATCACCTGCTCATGCTGCTTTTTCATCATCTCAAAAGAATTCAGCCTGTGGTAGGGCATGACCCCAGGAAACAGAACCCCATGAACACAGGTCTCAAGAATCACATGAGAACAGTCTGAGTTGTGGTCTACCCCAGCTCAGATGCCACAGCCTGGCACTTATACACTGTGGCCTCCTGGTGCTTATTATCTTCCTATACTCTCCCTAGGCCACAATAAGCAGGGGGCCAAAGTAGATATACAGGGCTGTATGAGCATCCTCAGTGGGCTTGGTGCAATAGATTATCTACCTAAAAAATTTCCAGGAGTCTCTGCCACATATCTATTCGCATCAGAAAACTCTGATGACATCTCTCCTGTATTCAGAACAGGGATACATATTCTGAGTGCATATTTCAACACAGAGAACCAGAGCACACACTCAGTGTTTCCTGAGAGAAGTGCCAGCTTCAGGGTACCACTGTAAACTCTACAGGGGAATCCAATGTTCCACCAATGTGAGTACAGTGGCTAAGAGATATGCTGACCAATGTGGTGTTACCTGAGCTCAGAAGGGGCACATTATGGAAACTGAGAATGTCAAAATCTCAGGCAAAGCCATTGTCTCCACGGTCTCAGGAGTATATGTACACACACACACACACACACACACACACACACACACACACACACAGTGTCAACCCCCCCCCACATACCTCAAGATGCACATGCAGTGCAGTGTTGGCAATGTTTCAAAGAATGAGGAAGAAATCAGAGTTTGTGCTCTGATGAGCTTCATGAATCCCAGCCACAAACTGAGATTAATGAATGTGACCAGGCCCCTCCAGCTGCTGCCAGGAGCTCTTATTACACACTTATCAAGCACTAAGTCTTTCCATAAACTCATAAGACCTAATTGGTTCTTCAAGCCAGCACTTGCCATAGCCTCTTTTAATGCATGTTGAGAGCACCCACACTACTGTGTTTATCCCCAGAATGTGCTCTGCATTTCATTTGGTGGAAGCATAACAGCCTGTGTCCACATGTCACACCCAGGTTTCAAGTTCTTCCTCTTTGATGTACACAGAAAAATTAGTCTAGGCACCAGGATACCTTGCACTTTTAGCCTTTTGAACTCAGGAAGGCTTGGCATGACACTGTGGGGTCAAGTAGATCAGCAGAGAACTGGGATAATGATTACCTGTTGTTCAAATTATTCTTGGTATAACTTGCCAGTATTGCCCTCAGCTGAATTTGCTCAAATTTCATACTCTGTAGCTTAATGGAGAGTTCTTCCAACATCTCCATCTGCTGGGCCTCCTCAGTGAAGGTGAAGAGTTGGGATGATGCCTCCCTAGTAGTCCCTGCAGGTAGATGAAGACAAGTCAACTGACATATTTGAATAGGTTAGTGCAGGAGACTCCATGCTGAGGATCAAGGTGTCAAAGGAAGAGGAAATGCTGGGGACCAATAGATGACTCAGAGGACAGGGCAGCTATGCTCACACTGGTGTCAATGAGCTAGGTCTCTGACTTCAAACACCATGGTTAGTCATAGGAATCATCCCCCAATTCAATCACCTGTCCTTGGAAGGCATAATCTCCCATACCCATGGAGATTTTGTGGACATTGTCATCTCATATCTGTTGTTGTGCAGGTTAGTTAAGTTCTGTTGTCTTCAGTGATTAGTAGCACCAAGTCCTGATCACTTGTGTCAAGAACAAAAGCATCTGAATGTTCAAGTCTTTGGTTCATGGCCAGGGGAAGTTTTCTCATGTATTATTTTCATATTAGTACAAGATTCCCATGGAAAGTGAAGGAATCCATTCAGATAAAGCGCAACAACACCCCACCCTGAAAGATACACACCATTAGTCACTCCTTTGCTCCTGCTGGCCTTCCTTTTCAGTCACAAAGGGGGTAAGGATCTCCCAGAAAACCAACTGCATGTTTGTCAATGCATGGCTCCTTCACACTATGCATGGAAAACATTTATTCTGGTCCTGGTCTTAGGGGACCCAGAGGAGCAGGATAATACCATTGTTTTCCTGATGCTCCCAGTTGATGAGTCCTACTAGTGGAAACCCTACTACAAGCTCTGCCTCTCAAGAAAATCTTCTTATTCCCTGAAGAGCATTTACTGTGCCTTCATCAGAAACATTTATTTCTCCATGTTTTAAATTGAGACTGAAGGTCAGCTTCAGCTTTTCCCTCTCTGGTCTTCCCATGTTCTCTGTTCTCTCTCCCCAGCAGCTTGCTCAAGCTTTCCAACAACCCTATAGACACTGAAAGTATACTCCACAGTCATTTGGTGTTCCCAGACCATGGGTGACATTACAAGGAATGGCAATAGCTCTCCACATTACAATACATTTGTTCAGAGGAGAGACTATTAGGGTCACCAGCAGACCTCACCTAACTATTAACTACATCTCCTAAAATTCACTGAAAGCCATACTAAGCATCCCAGGAACTTCCTCAGATACATATTGGAAGACATTTTTCACACCCTCATTTCAAGCCAGTGATCTCTGTCTGTTTCATTATAATACACTCAATAGTACATTGTGGATGTTAAAGACTCACTTCCAAAACATCATAGGAATGACTCAGCCCCTTCTAGAGATCTCTAATCAATAGCAGGAGAAATAAAGTTGTCTGGAAATATGTTTATGGTGATGAGAGGGAACTTCAATCCCCCGAAGGCAATAATCACATTGTGGATGCTCCACATGACTGTACAATATTTTCATGTGGTAGGGATTGTATTTGTCATATACGAACATAATAAGTTTCACAACTGGATTAAAATTACCCCTAAACCTTAGAATAACACATTTCAGCCATCACACATTATCAAATGTGTGACTAACCTGTGACAGGTCAGGCTAGAGTTACTAATCACTGGGGCTACCAGGTGAGCCCCCAGCATAAGAGCTAACCCTCCCATAAATAGTGGTGGTTCATTGCTGCACTCATGTTTGAGAAAATATGATTGGCAATTAAGAGACCACAGAGATATGCAAAGTCATTTTCAGCAATCAAATTTGTCATAGTCATAGTGAGGATATGTAGTATATCACTGCTACGGTTCTTCACCTAGAGCCACACAAAAGACAAATTACTTGATCAGGAGTCACATGTTACAATGTCTTAGATAAGGGGCTTACATTACAATATTCACTGGAGCATGAGTAAGGCAAATGTCACAAAAGGCAAGTCTTTGTCCCTATACCTTTCCCAGAGCCAAACTTCATAATTCTGAATTTAGTGGCAGTATTAAAATGAAGAGTCAGCACCATGTTCAGCTTGAATAGCAAAATTCTCCAGAAGTCAGGATGTTGTTTGAAAAGTTTGTTTGGTGAACCCCAGAACCAATGAGTGATATGTGGTAACCTAGATCCAATATGATATTGCCTCACACTGACAAACATGTTAGAGAAGGTGAGGTATCTCTGCAATACCCAATTCAAAGGACACCTTCTGCCCTACATACTACCTGGCACAGTCATACCTGACACACTGAAGGGTGCTCAGGAAGCAAAGAAAAGTTGAGACTTTGACTTAGCAGGGTCTGAACAAGCAGGCTTTTGTCTTCAGCTCTGTGGATAATATTTATTTCTTAGGGAGGTGAGTGTCTCAGAAGTTACATGGTTTCTTATGTCTCCCTGCATCAGGTGGCTCAGAGGAGAGATTCCTAAGCCTCATTCACAACTTCACTGGATGTACTTTGGCTTTAGAGACTTCTCTCTTGTGCTTTAAGCAGCTTGGAGATAATTGCTACTGTCACTTTCGCTCAGGTAGAACAGGGATGGCCAAATCACTTCTTTGATGCTTCAGACTCTCATGGTATTAGAGAAGTCACACAGGGGCAGAACGTAGATCCAAGATTCACAAACCCATCATTACTAACAGCCCAGGTCACCCAAATCTGGCAGGAATTGGCAGTCTCTGCCAATGTCCATTGTCTCTAATAGCTCTCAGGCAGAATTGGTACCTATGTGCCACTCATAGCAGTGAAGTCAGAAACCTTAGGGATCACTTTAAGACAGCAGCTTTTAGTGTCACAGCCATTCTTGTGGCTGTGATGTAAAGCCTAACAACCTCACCATTTTCCATGGCACACTTCTTTCCCTATAAGTACTGTCACAAGCCTAGTAGACTCCAGTGTGGGCAAAGTACATTGAAGGTATTGGAATCTAATTAATTCTCCTGTGCCTTCTCCAGCTCACCATGAAAGCAGAGGGTCCCCAGCACAAATGTCACAGTCTAGCCAATTTATGATTCTGTCATACTAACCATCATGAACCTTGATTTGGGTAAATCTTTTTAGAAACTAGAGAATTTGCATAGATCTAATGATTCCCAGAAGCCCCAGTTCCTGAACCTTAGCGCTGGAATACTCAAGGCTGTCACATACAGAAATCTCCCTAGTCCCTTCCTTGAACTCACTGTGTCTTCCCCAGGACCATCTCATTCTCCATGTTTTCCAGTGAGACCTGGGGCCAGCATCCTTCTTCCTCACTCCAGTCTCTTCATGTTCTCCAGTCCTCCTCCCAAGTATACTTCGCAGTCTTGAAAACATGTCTATAAGTGAACCTTATAGGCAGTGAATGACCAACCGACCTAAGGGCAGTTGGTGTTGCTACAACAAGTGACATCATAGGATTCCGAGAGATCTCCAGGATACAATAGAATTTCCAGAAGGCACTGCTGATGTCATGGGGCAGAGACTTTACCTCCTTCCTCTGTAGTTCTTCCTGAACATATCAGAAGCTTAGACTTCCATTCTAAGAGCCTCTCCTTTGGCACAGGGGGAGCCAATCAGCACCTCCCCCATCCAAAGTTAAGAATTAATTTTGGCTTAATTAGAATTTTTCACTATTGCAGCCATGAGGGAACTCACTTTATAATTACTGCCCCCAAACAGCCCTTGCCCTGCTCAATAATACCCAAAATTTTGAGAAAGAACATATGCCAAGAAATTAGGTCAGCACAATATGTAGGGGAGGGTTGGGTTTAGTCCTCTCAGGTGAAACAGCAACTGAAGAAGTTTATGGTTAAGGTAAGTTGACCAATGAAAATTTGGAAGATAGCTGAGTCTATTATTGGTCCCACACTACTCTAGGCCATTCCCTCTACATGCCTGTTATATTATTCAGGGATCTCTAGAGTAATACGAGTTATAAAATGAATCTCTCTTTAGAAAGAGAATTTGTTAGAATAGCTTACAGTGTGTGCTCTGACAACTCCAACAGTGATTGCCTATGAAAAGAAAGTATAGCAATCAGTAGTTCTTCAGTTAACAGGACTGGATGCCTAAGCTGTGTTTGATGTATATGCTTAAATCATTAAAAGTAGGCTCTAATTCTAGTGAATAAAAAGATGTGCTAATAAAGAGAAGAACAGAAAAAGTGTGCAAGCTTCCTTATCCATGTCCTTATATAGGACTCCAGCAGAAACAATGGTCCAGATTAGATCTGAATTAAAAATATGAATAATAGGTGTGATTTCTTATGTTGAAGATCTATACTAAAGTAGTTAATTTTTTCAAATTAAGCATAAAAGCATAAAATAATTATGCACATTATTTGGGTTTCTAGTTATTCCCAGATATAGGAATATCTGGAAATAATACTCCTGAGCAAATGGCTCCACTGGAGATTGAATGGAAGGTGTGGCAATATTTAACAGGTACATGTGAATCAGCTGTAGATCTCATGGTTACGATGACTTTTAGAGGCCAAAGTATGGCCATGGTTGGCTAAGACAGGATGAAATACCAAAATTTGATTTCTTGAGAAAGAGAGGAGTAGCGACAAACCCAGTATATTAAGTCTCTTGTCCATTTCTGTAAGTAAATTTTTAAAATTAAATAATTATATTCAGTTGATATGGGAAATGGGTCTGCTTATATAAAGAAAATGAAGCCTAAAATGGCGAGCACACTGGACCTGTCAGAAGGAGAGGGGTGTCTTTGACCATGTGAATTTTGACTTGAATACCAGCAGACCATGTATTGCTTACTCAATGCATCCTGTGATAGGAAGTCTCTCTTTCCTACAAAATGAGGTGAAATCTGTGTGCTGCTCATTGCAAACACCAGCTAGGATCCTCCTGTTGCTTTCAAAGTAAAGAAGGTTTATTAGGATTTAAAATTTCTCTGAGGGTCATAGAAACAGGATTTGAGGCAACAACACCAAGAAACAAGTCATAATCCAGACATGACAGCACTGAGAGAACCCTGATGAGCTTGGTCACTATACTGTGTGTGTCACCAAGAATACTGTATTAACAATGTGCCTGCACCTGCTTCAGAAACTTGTGACACAATTCTTTACAATGTTTGGGGAATTGGAACCGATATATCCATGAATATTCAAGCAGATTGCATTCTTCCATTGTTTTAGAACATAAGGTCAGGCATGCAGTTGACTAACTCAGACTTGTATTTGGGACATAGACTCTGTAGTAAAGAGTAGGAATTCTCATGGGAACTCCCACACCAAAACAGAGGTAGGATGTTCAAAGGTGTTGACAGTTTTCATCGTCCAGATCAAATTTTCCCAATTTTCCTTTGTGGCTTAATCTGACTGTCTTTCATTATTTTAAACAGTATCATTTTCTGATATGAATCCCTTTAAGTATTCTTACGAAACTGAAATTTCACTTTGCACATTCTATTCCATTCTCTTCAGGGAGCAAATTTCTATACAGTATGGGGAAGTTTATGTTTTCCACTTTCGGGTTTGATGTGATGGCTAATATTTGCTGTGTACTTTACACATTGTTGAAGAACTGACTTCATCAGTTAGACTCACAGGCATGTTTCCTTGGCATTTCCATGATTTTGAATTGATTTGAAGGCTCCGTCTTCTTGGGTATCACCATCCCTAGGCATGTGAGCCTGGGATTAAAGGAAAGCTTCTGTCACATGTAGGATTGGTGAAGAACTTTTCCCAGTCTGTGGGCTTCCATTTGGTCTTGTCAACGGTCACCTTTTCCTTACAGAAGCTTCTAAGTTTGAGAAAGTCCCACTTATTAATTGTTGATCTCAGTGTCTGCACTACTGGAGTTATGTTCAGGAAATGGTCTTCTATACCAGTATCGTCAGGGTACCTCCTAGTTTCTCCTCTAAGAGGTTCAGTGTGGCTGGATTTATGTTGAGGTCTTTGATCCATTTGGACTTGAGTTTTGTGCATGGTGATAGACATGGGCCTATCTGCAGTCTTCTACACACCATCATCTAATTGTGCCAACACCATTTGTTGAAGATGCTTTCCTCCCCCCGTTGTATTTTTTAAGCTGTTTTGTCGAAAATCAGCTGTTCATAGGTGTGTGAATTAATATCGGGATATTCGATTCAATTCTATTGGTCTACCTGTCTATTTTTGGGCCAATACCAGGCTGTTTTTAGGACTATAGCTCTGTAGTAGAGTTTAAAGTCAGGTATTGTGATGCCTCCTGAAGTTCTTTTACTGTACAGGGTTGTTTTGGCTATCCTCGGTCTTCTGTTTTTCCATACAAATTTGACTATTATCCTTTCAAGGTCATTGAAGAATTGTGCTGGGATTTTAATGGGGACTTCATTGAATCTATAGATTGCTTTTGGCAATATTGCCATTTTTATTATATTTATCCTTCCAATCCAAGAACATGGCAGATCTTTTCATTTTCTGGTATCTTCTTTAATTTCTTTCTTAAGACACCAAGTTCTTATTGTATAGGTCTTTCCCATGTTTGGTAAGCATTACCCCGAGATATTTTATGTTGTTTGTGGATATTGTAAAGAGTGATCATTCTTTGATTTCTTTCTCAGCCTCTTTGTCATCTGAATAAAGTAGGGCTACTGATTTTTTTGAGTTTATCTTGTATCCTGATAGTTTGCTGAAGGTGTTTATCAGCTGTAGGAGTTCCCTGGTAGAGTTTATTCGGTCGCTTATGTAAACTATCATATCATCTGCAAATAGAGACAGTTTGACTTCTTCCTTTCCAATTTGTATCCCCTTGATCTCATTTTGTTCTCTTATAGCTTTAGCTAGAACTTCAAGTACAATATTGAAGAGATATGGAGAAAGAGGACAGCCTTGTCTTGTTTCCCTGGTTTCTATTTTATTGATTTCAGTCCTCAAATTGATTATTTATTGGCATCAACTCCTCCAGGGTGAGTTTGCTTCTTTTTTGGTCTAAGGCTTTCAGCTGCACTGTTAGTTCTTTAATGTGACTATCCTCTGTTTTCTTCATATGGGCACTCAGTTCAATGAACTTACCTCATAACACTGCTTTCAAAGTGTCCCATAAGTTCGGATATGTCGTGTCCTCATTCTCAATGAATTTGAGGAAGTCCATAATTTCTTTCTTTATTTCTTCTTTGACCCAGGTGTGGTGTAATTGCCCATTGTTCAGTTTCCATGAGTTTGTAGAGTTTCTGCTACTTGTGTTGTTGTTGAATTTCAATTTTAACACATGGTGGTCTGATAAGATACAGGGGACTATTCTAATTTTTTGTATTTGTTGAGCTTTGTTATGGAACCAAGTATGTGGTCGATTTTAGTGAAGGTACATGTGGAGCAGAGAAGAAGGTATATTCTTTTGTGTTTGGATGGAATGTTGTATAGATGTCTGTTAAACCCAGTAGAGACATAACTACTGTGAGTTCTTTGTTTCTTTGTTGAGTTTCTGAGTGGTGGTTCTGTCTCGTGGTGAGAGTGGTGTGTTGAAGTCTCCCACTACAAGTGTGTGAGGTTCTATGTGAGCTTTGAGTTTTAGTAGGGTTTCTTTTATGAATGTGGGTGCCTTTTTATTTGGAGCATAGATGTTCAGAATCGAGACTTTTTGCTGATGGATTTCTCCTGTAATGAATATGAAATGACCATCTTCATCTCTTTTGATTAATTTTGGTTAGAAGTCTAACTTGTTAGATATTAGGATAGCCACACTTTCTTGCTTCTTGGGTCCATTTGATTTGAAGATCTTTTCCCAGCCCTTTACCCTGAGGTAATGTCTATCTTTGTAGCTTATGTGTGTTTCTTGTATGCAGAAGAAGGATGAGTTCTGTCTTCATATCCATTCTGTTAGCCTTTGTCTTTTTGTAGGCAAGTTTCGGCCATTAATGTTGAGGGAGAATAAGGACCATTAATTGATAATGTTTGTTTGTTTTAGATTTGCTTTTGGCAGTGGTATTGTGTATTTATTTGTCCTTCTTTACCCTTGGTTTCTGGTGAAGTGGTTTCTGTTACCTAATTCTTTGTGAACATAGTAAACTTCCTTGGGTTGGAATTTTCCTTCCAAAACTTTCTGTAGGGCTGGATTAGTAGATACGTATTGTGAAAATCTGGCTTGGTCATTAAATATCTTGTTTTCTCCATCTGTAGTGATTGAGAGTTTTGCTAGGTATAGTATCCTGGGCTTGTGTCCATGGACTCTTAGTACTTGTAGAACATCTATCCAGGGCCTTCTGGCCTTGAGGGTTTCCATGGAGAAGTCAGGCATAATTTTGGTAGTCCTGCCTTATATGTTACCTGTCCTTTTTCTTTTGCTGCTCTTAATATTCTTTCTTTATTCTGTATGTTAGGTGTTTGGATTATTATGTGTTGAGGGGTCTTTTTTCTTTGGTCCAGTCTATTTGGTGTTCGGTATGCTTCTTGTACTTTCATGGGCATGTCCTTCTTCAGGTTGGGAAAGTTATCCTCTATGATTTGTTGAATATGTTTTTGACCCCTTTGAGCTAGGCTTCCTCACCTTCCTCTATGCCTATTATTTTTAGGTTTGGCCTTTTCACAGTGTCCCACATTTCCTGGATGTTTTGTGTTAAAGATTTGTTGGATTTATGATTTTCTTTGGTCAATGAATCTATTTCCTCTAGTTTATCTTCAGCACCTGAGGTTCTCTCTTCCATCTCTTGAATTCTGTTGGTTATGTTTGTGTCTGCAGTTCCTGATCATTTGCCCAGGTTTTCTATTTCCAACATTCCTTCGGTTTGTGTTTTCTTTATTGTCTCCATTTCTGTTTTCAAGTCTTGTACCTGTTTAATTGTATTTTCTTTGCTTTCTGTACTTTCTCTAAGAATTTTTTTTCATTTCTTCCAATTTTTTATTTGTTTTATCTTCCATTTCTTGAAGGGATTTTCTCAGATCTTATTTCAGGGCCTCTAGTATTTTTATGATGATAATTTTTAGGTCCTTCTCTTCTTATTCATTTGCTTTGTTGTGTTCTGGTCTTGTTAGTGTAGGTGGTGTTATGCTTGTCTTTCTGATGTTAGGTGTTTTCATATATTGCCATCTTCCCATAGCTTCTTCCCATAGGTGTGGTGGTGTTTCTCCCTCTCTCTATGGATTTAGGTGGGTCAAAATTTTGATGTCTGTAGTTCTGGATGGTCTAAGCTCTCTAGCATGTCACTCCATAGGCAGGGACCTGAAGATGGGGATCAAAGTTAAGGCTACAGCAGAGGCGAGCTCAACCCTCTTTAGCAGAGACTAGCCCGCAGGGTGTTTCCTCAGGGATAGTCGGGTCTTGCTCTAGCCAAGACCTCTAGTCAAGGCCTATAGCTGAGGCCTGTAGCCAAGGCCTGGTGACAGGGACAATATCTGGGCTGATAATCAGGATGTTTATGCACTGATAGGCAGGTGTAGCTGGCATTCTCCAGCTGAGTAGGGCCTGTTTAGTAGAGGTCCTGCAATGGGGTTCAATGATCCACCCCCCTGCAGGAACTCAACGTGGACACACAGAGATAGGCGGACCTCTGGGAGGTGCCTCATAGAAGTATTTTACAAATTTTTTGATGTGACATGATGAAATGTCTCTTATCTTTTAATAATAATATAATATATATTATTACATGATTATTTTTGCATAATGTATTTAATACATTCAATACAAACAATTTTCCTTAATGTATCACTGAAATCAGATAGTGATGTAATGCCACTACCCTGGCAGCTCTCTATAGAGTGTTGAGTGAAGTATGAGGAGCATCATTGTGTCCATAAGGGCTTGCTGATGGCCAGGTCTTTGGGTGATGTAGGGTTAGTAAGAGAAGACAAGTGCTCCTGCATCTTCTTCAGGATACACTGGTTCATCCTACCTTTGCCTCCTAAATGATCAAAACCATTCACAATCATGTCCCATGCAAGTCCCTGTTGTTACCTTCTATACTATCTCCCCAGATCTGAAGAACCACTATCCCACTCCTGCATGTGGCTGTGCCAAGCCTTGCCCTTCTCTCCCATTTCTTCTGCCTTGTTAAAAACATTTACATTACATTCCTAAAGCTATCTGCCAAAGTCTATTCCCTTATTTGAGCATTTCCTTCTCCTGAACTGACTATTAAAGTCTAGAAATAGAAAGCTTTCTTTGGCTCACCTAATTGACATGGAAATTAAAATGGAACACCTCATCCTAATACCAGGTGTACGATTATAAACCACCTTTGCCTATGTGCCATTTCAAGGAAGGCCTGGACATTGTAAATGGTGTGTACAGGCAACAATTAGGTAAGTTGTCCAGACTTGAGTGACAGGCTGTGAAATCCTGGACCACATTTACTTTGTGAGTGATAGTCTCTCGGTGGCTTGAAACTCATTGATGTAACAGGAAAAATAAACCCAGGGACTAATATTAGGGCTTAAGCTTCATGATTAAGATCAGAGAACAAAGCCTCCAAGACAGTAGAACTTACTTCTAACCAGCTGAAATGGCAATTATGTCTCCACAAATCATTAGAGGAAAAGGCTCTGAGTTCTTGTCTCCTAGTATTAATATTCTTAACTCCTCCAAGCCATATAAGTCCTGTCTCCATGTACCTAGAACTGGGGTTAATGGAATGTGGTACCAACTGCTGAGGTGAGAGACACAAGTTTGTTACTCTTCAGTTCTGTGTAGGCCAGGATGGCCTTAAACTCAGAGATGACCATCTGCCCATCTACTCAGTTCTAGAATTAGCAGTGTCTTCTATCACCACCTGACTGTATGCATGCTAGTATGTCATCTGAGATTAAAGTTGTGTGCCACGACTGCCTGACCTCTGTGACTTGTGGCTAGCTTTGATTTCTGAACCCTCAGGTAATTTTTAATAAATCTGAGAGTAAGACAATGGTCCACTTGTCTCTATCTACCAAGTACTGTAAATAAATGTGTATATTGAAACCTATACTTATGGGGGGGTTATATATATATATATATATATATATATATATATATATATATATATATATATAATTCTTTTTGGCGGTTCTGATCTGATAGTGAACTAAGATCCTCATGTTTGAGGAAGCAATTTCTGCACTGAGATCCCTTTCCACACATCATTAAAAAATTACAGCAATGACTTTTTCATTGGAAATTAAATTATTTTCACAATTACTGCTTATTATATAAAAGGTTAAATTAAATTGATTCCTTATTACTATTTTTAAAACAATTTATCTTTGCTATATGATTCTTACTTAGGAAAAATCCACTGTTAGTATCATAGTAGACAATCAGATAGATAAATAAAATAGCAACGGGATTTACACAGGACAAAACTAAAGTAGGATAAAAATCCATGAAAAGTATGGAACCATGAGTCAGAAGAGGGTCTCCTGTTTCTGGAGCCTTGTGAATGCTTTGCACCAGATGAGCAGCAAAAAATACAAGCACGGTAACTTTTTGGTATAGATTTATTGTCTCTGTTAAACATTGTTATTCTTTATTAAAATGGGTGTGACCCAGGATCACTGTCTAAATATACATGAAATGGGAGAAGCCCACTCATGTGTGCAGCAGTTTCTACTCATATATTTTCCTGTTATATCCAGAGATGTGAGTAAATGATCTGATCTTCCCTGAACTGTTCCAGGTGCATGAGAAATGCAGGAAAGTGTGACTTTGAGTGAGTATTGCTGTCTATTGACATTTTACAAGCCATTGCTAGAAAAACATGGAGAAATTGTAATATCCCACCTTAAAGGATAGCAATTCCTCTCTATTTTATGCATCTTATTAACCCTAAGTATAAATGGATCCTAGATTAGAAATATAATAACTAAGGGATAAAACCTGTGCCTAAAATGTTGGGTGTAGATACTTTTGAAATGGATTAGGGAAATCCTTCTGAGATATTATATTAGGAAGGGAAAGAAAATGATGACACAGTGATTTTTATGGTTCAATATAGATCATCAATAACATGAAAATGAGCCTCATAATGAGAAAATGTATTTGCAAATCACTTTCTTGATAACATGCTTCTAACTGCAATGAACAAGCATCTCAATTCTTCAGTGATAGAAAGACAAAAACATGGCTACAAGTGAGAAATATGTGGATACACAATTCTCTAGGTATGAATGATGAATAAGCACATGAAAGATTGCTAAACACCATGAGACCTTAGAAAAGAACAAGGGCACTAGGTTTGTTTTATTGTTGTTGTTGTGTGTCTGATGTGTGTTTGTAGTATGAGGTGTATAGGATATATATGTGAATATGTGTGTGTGCATGTGTGTTGTTTAGGTGCCAATAGTGTCTATGATGATTGTGTGTTCACCTGTTTGAATGATGTGTGTGTATTTCTGTATATTGAGTCTGAGCATGTGTGTTTGTGTTCATCTCTGTGAGTGAAGGCATTCATGTGGCCTGGTGCATGTATGGTGGTCAGAGAACAACTTGAGGTGTGAACCTATAATATTGCTCCTTATGTTGTGATGATAGCAACCATAAGATTAATTTCATTTTTATTTAATATCTGTAATATTTTTACTTTTATTATTCATAATGTTTATATCTGTTATTTCTGATAGTCTTAGGAGACCCCTATGAAAGAGTAATTTAAACCCCAAAGTGCTCTCAAAAATAGGATGGGAAATGCTGCTCTAGAAGTAATAGGAGTATGGATTATGCTGCCATGTCCAGCCTTACATGAATGCTGGAAATCTGAATTTAGGACTTCATGTTGTGTAAGGCTTCTAGACACTGGATAATCTCTAGCTGCTTGATCAATATTCTTTATAAAGAACATGATATTTGTAATTCAAGTGTGTTTCTGATGCTCTTTAACTAAGACAATTGGTTTCTACCAATACAGAGAAGTAAAGAACCTTGCTCCATTCCATCAATTAAAAGAAAGCCGCACTGCTCCAAACAGTGTGATACCCCTGGATTTCACACATGGTGGGCTCTGCAAATCACAATAGTAAGCATAAGCCAGCAGGAATTAATCTATTTGTTTTGTAAGTGCTTCCTTCAGACCCAACTTCAATTAGAATCTATCTCCTTCCATATTCTGGAAGCCCTTGTACACCTGACACTTCTTAGATGATGTTCATTCATCTAACACTTGTGGTTTTGGGTTTATTCTCCTCCATACTGTTCTTTTTTAAGTTATGGAGGAATCTGAAAGAAATGGAAGCATGTACCCTCATGTCTACTCTTTCTACAGCCTCATTCATAGATAAACATTCACCTATTAAAGAGATGGGTAAATTATATACAGGAAAAACCATCCTAACTGGAAGGAATAGATGAGAGAAGACCAAAGGGGAAAACTTCCTTCTTGTCCCAGAAACAAGAAAATACAGATTATGACTCAGCCGGTTCATTTCATTGGCCCAGGCAAAGCCACAAGGTTTTCATCACAAGTTCTTTTCTTGGAGGACAGTAATTCCCCAGCCCTGAAGTTCATGGGGTAATAGTTCCTCTGACTCTAGCAGAAAAATCTTCCCTCCATAGTCACAATTGTGGAGAGCATAGGCACCTTACTTTGTGTGTGTACCTGTTGACTATGTGCTGCAGAGCCTCCATCAAGATCAGTATCTTTCCCATCATGCATCACAGCCATAGCTGTAGGAGCCATTCAAACTCAGCTTGAGACAATCCCATCTCAAGGCTGGGGTGAATTTTGTAAACTGTTTTCATAATGAATATTCACCATCCATTCCACTTCTAGCAGATGCCAGAACTAATATCTCATCATAGATTATGATAAGAATCAAGATACTCTTTGAAAATTTTGCTTTACGTATATATATGAAATAGGGCCAAGCAGGTGACAGTTCCTGGACTCTAGGACATTTGGTACCTTATTTGGTGCCAGAGGGCATGGCTGCACACACACCAGAATTTTAACTTCCACTGAAGATCTTTAACCACCAGCTCAGATCTCATCTTGCAGCTGTCTGAGTTTTTAGCAAGGGTCATTGACAAGGATCAGGCGTTCAAAACATCCAGTTTCACCTTAGCAGCAGCATTCATGGTTTTAGATTTAACATTTTCCCCCCTGAGGTATCAATATCTATTACCTTGTCTGCAATGCCTAAGATTCCCTCTTCTCTATTATCTCCTTTGTTGGTGAAGCTTACATTTGAGACTTCGGTGTGACTAAAATTTTAATTTCCAGTTTTATTTTAGGTTGTGGCTTCTTTAGGAATTATCCTTCTACTGGAATATCTTCAATTTTTTGTTTTTTGTTTGTTTGTTAGTTTTACATTTTTTCCCACTGTATCTTCGTTTGTTTTCACAGGCATTGTTAAGAGATTTTTTTTTCATATCCTCCTTAGGATCCTTGGTCAAGTTCATAATATCTATTTGTGATCTCTTTATTTCATGATTTGGCTCTATTGTATTTCAGGATCTGTTGTAATCAGGGCTAGTGAGTTCTGGTGAAGACATATTTTCTTAATGCTTGTGTTTCTGTATGTGTCAGGTGTTTGGATGATTATTTTTCCATCTTTACTGATGTTACTCAGTCGCTATTTTCTTCTTCGGTTTCTGGTGAAATCTCTGGATCTTAGTGAAGTATAGTTGTTATTGCCTGGTAGGAAGTGATTCTGTGGGCCAATGTGTACAAGAAAGGAATGGATGTGGGCTAGAATAAAAGCCCGAGAGAGACTTGAGTAACAAGCTAAAGGAATTCTGATCACACCTAGAGGTGGAAACTATAGGGAGGTCATGCAGGTGTGCATAGGGGATTCTGAATTAGGTTGCAGTAAGGCAAAGAATTATGGGGAGAGATGGGGATAGAAAGGCTAAGCACCTAAGCATAGAGTTTCACTGTTTTGTGAATGCAGTTCAGGAAGGGACTCGAAACCAGACAGTAACCTGGCGAAGCATGAGAATGGAGAAATTGTAATGGAGGTCAGTGTGAATAACCTACTTGAGACACTAACAGTGTGGTCACTGTGGATGGAAAGTGTTTTTGTCATTGGAGGGTGAAGTGAAGGAAAGGACATGGACTAGAGTGTAGCGTGTGTGTTTCTGCCAGCCTGCCAGTCTGGGCCCACAGCTGCGCTAGCCCCAAATAACATTCAGAGACCCTGTATTTGATATAATCCTGTTGGCCAATTACCATTATTGTTTATGGGCTAGCTTTGCCTTAATTATTAACCCATTTCTACTTATCTAAGTATTTCCACGTGGTCATCTTATTGGGGAGCTGCGGCGGGCGTCCTCCTTCCTCCCTGGGCTACATCTCAACTCCTCCCTACTACTTCCTCTTTCCTCCTCCTGGTCTCCTAGCCCCGCCTATCTTGCTATCTCATTGGCCACAGTGCTTTATTAACCAGTATGAGAAACATATATACAGAATAACATCTCCCATCACTAGAGGGAATGCTCAGAGGGTCCACAACAAACAGTAGAATAAAATGAAGAAAAAATTCAAGACATTCAACTAGGAATAGAATAACAAAACAAAAAAAAAACTAACAAAATTAAAATTAAAAGTTTAGGAAGTCAAACTAATTGAGGGTATCTGGTTCCAGTGAAAGATTTGGAGGAGTCTGTGGGGAATGTAAACACAGAGTAAGGACAGAACCCTGCAGGTAGGTTGCTACATGTCTGAGGGTGGAATTGTGGAAATGACAGCATCAGGCAGGCAGGAGAGTGAAGATGCACTCCGTGCTTCCCAGGGATCTCTGGCCATTCCCTGCATCATCACTCTTCTGGCAAAATACACACAGGAAAGGGCAAAGGGAGGAATGGAAATGTAGCTAGATTCTGCTGAGTCCTCAGTGAATGGAGCAAGAAGGTCAGGACAGGCAAGTGATCAGTCATAGGGCTAGGGATGATGCCAGGGGAAGTGAATTGAAGGACAGGAAGAACAGTAAAGATGACCTACCTGGTTTGCAAGTCTGTGAGCACACTGGGTACCCAGATAGACAGCATTTGTATGTGTTTACAGTTGAGAGAGGGGAAAGGAAATGGGCTAGAAAGTGGGGGGTAGGGGTTATGAGTGTCCACAATGAAGGAAAGATGGATTTATTGCACAGTTTCTCAGATTCTCTAGGGAATCTACTACAGGTATTCTATCAGTAACTAAGTCTACCAATGAATGGATGCTGTGAGAACAAACCAAGTAGATGTTGCCATCCTTAGTACCAAAAGATAACCTGAGAACTTTCCTAACACTGGTTCCTAAGAGTGTTTGTGATTCCAGGCCAACAACTCTGGAAGGTATAGTGCATGCATAAAAACATCATATCTTAATTGTAAACAGGATCTCACTGAAATAGAGAGAACATTGATCTTTTGCTATGGAAATCCCAGGAGAGACTTGAAAAAGCATTGCCGTGGATGCCATAGTTCTCAGGGATAAGGAATTCTTCAAGAAAAGGACAATTTGCTTGATAAACGATGTGAACATTCTGGTATAATGGAGGACATTAGTAAATCCAATTCCAGACAAAAGAAATGTCTCTCTCAATCACACACATGTGAACACCTCACATATACACATTTATATATGAAAACATCATTTATATATATATATATATAAATGTGTTTGTGTAAAGTACTATACATAAATATGATAGATTTAATAAAAGGGATAGTATCATTAGTGTGCACAATTGCCAACCTTGATCTCTCAGCACTAAGACCCAGTTGATATGACACATTGCTGTTTTGTGTCTGAGTCCCTCACAGGTACAGAACACTTAGCAGAGCCTCATTGGTTAAGGATGCAACCACAAGGTTGTAGTAGATCTCAGCTGCTGGGGAGTATGAAGAAAATTCATTTCTTTGTATGCTGGTTGTGCAGGCTTAGGGCAAAGCACAGCTTTTTTCTCAGTAGCTGAGTGGATGACTCAAGAGGTAGAATTATTACTGAGGAAGAACTACACCCTAGAAGGTGTAGCTGACCTGCTAGTCATCGTTTTTCACTGGCACTTAATTTAACTGGAAGAACAATGAAGACATACATACCTACTTTATTTATGTTTCTGTGGCTTCACCTAGATTGTAAGTTAAAATTTTAGGATCACAGAATATTTTTAGTGGGCGTTTGTGAGACAGCAGGAGGAACAATTTTATTCAGCTTTTCCTATAGTGACTATAGAAAACAAGAATATTGGACAGTGATGACCTAACAAGCTTTCTCCTTTATTTCCATCTCTCTGCATAGGGGTGATCCAAGAGGAGCAGTTGGAGCAGCTTCCTTCCACACTGATAGTCCAGGAGGGATCCAGCGCTGCCATCAACTACACTTACACAGACTGTGCATTATCCTACTTCCCCTTGGTATAAGCAAGGACCAGGAGAGCATCCTAAGCTCATTATTGTCCATCCTTAAAATGTGGAAAGAAAGCAGGACAGAAGACTGATAGTTTTACTGGATGAAAAAACCAAACACTTCTCCCTGCACATCACAGAACCCAGCCTGCAGACTCTGCCATGTACTTCTGTGCTGCAAGTGCACACTGCCCCCAGGCACCTGCAGCCTGTCCTCAAAACTGACACAGGGCCTGGAGCCCCATCCACATCCTATATCACAGGCCTCCCTTTCAGTGACACTTTTGTCAGTTGCCAACTGCCAACTATAGCGTGAGACATTAAAAACACAGACACACACGCATTAATAAAGTCATCTTCAAATAACTCAGTACAATTTTTTCCTTCATTCATTTTTGAAAATAATACTTAAAATTTATTATTTTATTTCCCTGTTTGTAGCACATGAATAATGTCACAGAAAACCAGAATCCACTGTACTGTAGTTATTAAGAGACTGTACACTATTTAGCCCTAGGTGGAACATCTCATCAAACACCTGCCTCCAAGATCAGAGGTCACTGAGAAGAGGTGGGAAGGATGTAGTAGCCATAGGTGTGGGTTGGCTACTAGGAGACAGTGTTTTCTGGACAAGTGTGACAGCTGCATCCATGACCTCACAGACATTGACAGCACATATAAGGCTTGCAAAGGATCAAGCCTAATCAATTCTAGCAACGAGCAGGAAGGTGTGCATTTACATCCTTAGCTGAGGAGCTGTTGGCTGTTGCTAGCTGCTGGGAAAATATACAGGATTTTCAGTTGTGCAACCCTGAGAACATATACCATCCTCTACTAACAGCCACAGATCCAGGAGTATACAGGTACTCTAAACTGTAAGACAAACCTTAGGGTGTTAATTTTAAAGGGTGAGGGACTGTGTTTGTAGGGAAGAGTGGATGGATTTGGCAGGAGTATAGAGAGCAGGTGAATATAATCAAGTGTCATTGCATGGCATTCTATAAAATTAGAAAATGAGAATAAGTAGGTAAATTTTTATCAGAGGAATGTGTGTAAATATGCAATTAAAATATAATATTAATATATATTATTTAAAGCTTATTTATCCCACAAAATACATGATCATACATATAGTTCAGTTACATTGGTGATTTCAGGCATGTACTGTGGACATGGTACCTACCTCCTTTGGGTAAGGTTTCAAGTTTATTCACAATGTGGTGTGCAGACAACTGTGGTGTAGTTTGAAGAGAAATCTGCAGAGGGCGCTGCGTCTTCTGATGTGGTTAATGTCTCATCAGGTGATGGATTCACAAGACAGACTGTCACTGTGCAGAAGGTCCTTGTTTATGAGTGAGGAGTTGCAATAAGATCCTGAGTAGACTTGACCTGTGAGTTTGGTAAACTCAAATGTCACTGTCTTCTGTGACCATGCTTCCTGACACCTGCTCAGTTCTGCTGCTTCTCTTGATACTCGGTAAGTTACATTTACCTAAGTGATAATGATGTCATTTTTTTTACAACTGTGGGGGGTCTTTACATTCTTCCTCTCACTGAAAAAATTATTTCTGCTTATTGATTAATTGATTTTCAGTAAAGACCAATGGAGTATCTGTTACCCAGACAGAGGACCTGGTTACTGTCACAGAAGGGTCACCTATGATGATAAACTGCATTTATCAGACTGCTTACTCAGCTCCTACAGTATTCTCGTATGTTCGATATCTCAACAAAGCCCCTAAGCTCCTGCTGAAGAGCTCCACAGACAGCAAGAGGACAGAGTTTCAAGGGTTCCATGCCACTCTCCATAAGAGCAGTAGCTCCTTCCACCTGCAGAAGTCCTCAGTGCTGCTGTCAGACTCTGCCCTGTACTACTGTGCTCTGAGTGACACAGTGAGGGAGATGCAGGGAAGCTGCACACAAACCAAGGTGCAGGAGGGCTGAGGGGAGTGGCCCCTGTGAGGGAGGGCTCGGTGCCTTCTATAGTGGGGTTTAACCAGCCTCCTGAAAAACAGCTCAAACCTCTGGCCAAATTCCTACAAACTAGTAATCTGTACATATTCTGACAGGATATGTTGAAAGTGGTTGCTAGAGGCAACTCAGGATTTGGTCCCAGAATTACTTTTCCCTAAATGGAGGACCTCTCCCCAAAAAGAGCTTCATAAAAATTCAGACATTGGATTCAACTCTACCAAGAAGACTATCTCAGGGACTGAGGCAAATAGAACATTTCATAAAGGCAACAGTAAAGAGGAATTGGACTCTTGGGAGATGCTTCATTCATATGGGTTAGATCTTACTTGCCTTTATTTGTTTCTCATTATCAAAGGAAAGATCTGATTTGTCCTTCAGTAGAATTTTGACTCCAGTTAATTTACATTGGAGCATGAGAAGGACAAGCAAATGTCACAAAAGGAGAAGCTTTTGCCGTAGACATGTCCCAGAGCTCCACTTCACACTTTTGAATTTCCTGGAAGTCCTGAAATGAAAAGTTAGCACCATGCTCACCCTGGATAACAAATTTTTCTGGAGTCTGGTTGTGGCTTCAAAGTGTTCTTGATGTACCCCCAGAACAAATGAGTTATGTGGGTTAATCTATGTCCATTCTGATGAGGTGTCACACTGACAGCCATGTTAGACAAGGTGAGGTATCCCAGCAATACCAAATACTAGGAAATCAAAGGACAGCGCCTGCCCCACACACTACCTCATTTTAGTCAAACAGGACACCTGGAATGATATGCAGGAAGTAACGGACAGTTGAGACTCTGCCCTAGCAGGTCCTGAAAGTCCAGACATGAGTCTTCCCCACTGTAGAGGCGAATTATTTATATAGGCAGGTGGATATCTCAGAAGGTACCTGGTTTCTTCTAAATCTATGCGAGCAGGTGCCCCAGTTGGCAGACTCGTATGGTGTATTCACAGCTGCAGAGGATGTACCTTGGCTTCAGGGCATTCAGCCATGTGCTTTAAGAAGCCCAGAAGTAATTACAACTGTCCATTTCAGTCAGGTAGTATAGGGATGGCCAAATCACATACTAGATGCATTAGACTCTTGTTTTCAATGGAGAAGCTACAAAGAGGCAGAACATATTCCCCAGATTCACAAACCCATCCTTGCTGACTACCCAGGACACCTAGATCTGGCAGGAATAGAAGCCTCTGTCCATGTCCACAAACTCTAATATCTCTCAAGCTGTATTGGAAACCTGTGTGCCACTCAAAGCAGAGAAGTTAGAATCCTTAGGGATCACTGTTGAGACAGCAGCATTTGTTGCCACAGCCCTTTAAGTACTGTCACAGAACCTATCAGACTCCAGGGGGGGTAAAGTACAATGAAGGTATTGAAATCTAATTAATTCCCCTTGTGCCTCAATGCCCCCTCACTGTGAAACAGAGGGTCCCCAGCACAAATGCTACAGTCTTGTCAATTTCTGACTCTGCCAAACCAACCATCATGAATCCTTGATGTGAGTCCATCCTTTAGGAAACTAGAGAAGCAGGATAGATCTAATGTGTACCAGAAGCTGCCAGTTCCAATCCTTAGCTCTGGAAGGTTCAAGGTGGTCACATACAGAAAGCTCCCTTGTCCCTTCCTTGAACTCATTGTGTCTTTCCCAGGACCATCTAATTCTCCATGTTTTCCAGTAAGACCTGGGGCCAGAATCTTTACTCACTCCAGTCTCTTCATGTTCTCCATTCCTCCTCCCAAGTATACTTCACAGTCTTGAAAACATGACTAAAAATGAAACTTACAGGCAGTGAACGACAAACTCTCCTAAGGGCAGCTAGTGTTGTTACAACAAATGATATCACAGGATTCCAAGAGATCTCTAGGACACAATAGAATTTCCAGAAGGTACAGTTGATGTCATCAGGCACAGCCTTTGCCTCCTTGCACTGTCATTCTTCCTGAACATATCAGAAATGTATGCTTCTATGAATCCCAGGATTCTCTCCTATAACACAAGGAATTCATTCAGCACATCCATCCAAAATTAAGAATTTCTCTCTGCTTCATTAGAATCTTCTCAATATGTCAGACATGGAGAGTTGAATCACACTTTATAAGCACTGAGTAAAAATAGCTGTTCACGTCCTTAATGTCCATACCCAAAACTATGAGAAGGATAATATGCCAGGAAATCAGTTCAGGATGATTTGGAGGAGGAGAGTTGAATCCTCTCAATTGAAACAGCAACTGAAGAAGTCTACGTACAGTTAAAGTAAGTTGACCATTGGAAATTTGTAAGTGAGCAGAGTCTGTTATGAGGCTCACACTACTCTAGACTGTTCCCTCCATAAGCCTATTATACTAGGCAAGGATGTCTAGAGTAATAGAATTTATACATGAATCTCTCTATGGAAAGGGGATTTGTAAGAATGGCTTACAGTATGTACTCTAGCAAATCAACCATGGCTGGCTATGAATTGAGAGTTTTAAGAATCCAGTAATTTCCTCCATCTACCCAATCAAATTTCTCAGTTTTCTGCAGTATATGCTGAACCCGTAGAGAAGCATGCTCTAATGTTGGTGAAGGAAGAGATGTGCTAATCAGATTATAAGAGCAGAGAGAGAGGACAACTTTACTCCATGTCCTTATATATAATTCCAGCAGAAAGTTTGGACCAGATTACATCTGCATTAAAGATCTGAATGAAAGGTGTGACTTCCTGTCTCAAAGATCTCTATTAATAGTTCTTTCTTCTTCAAATTAAGCAGAAATGAACCACCAGTGTGCCCTCTATTTGGGGGTTGTAGTTAATCCCAGATGTAGTCAAGTTGACAACCAAAGATACATATGACATTCTTAACCCATCTTCTAATATTTTGAGCAAATGGCTGCACTCGATAACAAAAGGAAGAAGTGGAAATAATCAATAGGTACATGCCTAGGGCCATACCACCCAGAATGTGCCTGATTTCCTCTAATCTCCAAAGCTAAGCAGGGTTGGGCCTATTTAGTACTTGGATGGGAAATGGGTATCTTAAAATAAAAAGGAAAAAAAGGCCAAAATATCAAGGCACCCTAGAACTGTAAGTAAAAGTGAGTTCTCTCAGGCCATGTGAATTTTGACTTGAACATCTCCACAACATGTATTGCTTTTTCCATGCATCCTGTGATGGGAAAACTCCTCTTCCTAAAACCAAGAAAATGGGGTAACTTCTGTGTGGTCCTCATCAAATAATAGCTAGAAGCCTCTTATTGCTTTCAAAGTAAATGTATTTATTAGTAATTTAGAATTTCTCTCGGTGTAAGAGAAGCAGTATTTGAGGCAATACACTGAAAACAAGTCATACTCCATAGATGTCAGCACTGACATTACCATGATGAGTGTGGGCACTGCAGTGTATGTCACCAAGAATACTGGATTAGATAGTGTGTCTGCTGCTGATTCATAAACTCACGACACTATGGCTCCAAAAATGGGACAAAGATATCCTCGAATATTCTAAATTGAACTTGTCAATTTCTTTTAGAACACAAGCTATGGCATGTAGTTGACTGACTTAGGCTTGTATTTGGGACCTATACTCTGTAGGCAAGGGTAGGGCTTCTCATGGGAACTCCTTCACCAAAACACAGGAAGATGGTCAAAGGTGCTGACAGCCAACAGCCACTCCCCATGTCCATTCTGCAGCCTCCATAAGGGGCTTTAAGAAGTCAAATTTTCCAACTTTTTCTTTTTGGCTTTTGCTTTATTGGCACTCATTATTTTAAACATGGTATCATTTTCTGACATAAATCCATTCAAATCATTCTTCCAACAACTGAATTTTACCATGGAATACTATTCTATCCGTGGAGCTTAATTTTCTATGCAGTATGGAGAGTTTATGTTTTCCTTCTTAGGGTTTGATGTGATAGCTAATCTTTACTGTGTCCTTGACACATTGTTGAAGATCTGACTCCATCTTTGGCATTTCCTTGATTGCAAATTGATGTTTGAAGGCTCAGTAAGACCTGTGTCGGCAGCACCATCCCTGGGCACGCGATCGTGAGCCATAGGAGAAATCTAGTTGAACAGAGCAGTAGGCAACAGCGTTACTCTATGGTTTCTAGCACTTCTCTTGGAATCTTGCCTTGGATTCCCTTGATGATGGACTGTACCTGTGAGGTGAACACATCATGCACTTCCTCAGATTGACTCTTTTGAGTTTCAGCACAAAAAAAAAGCTGACCATAACTCCTGCCATATTCTCAGGATATGCTATGATGTTCCATTCTTCTACTGGCATGCAGCCTCTTTGGTTATCATTTACAATGTTTCTGGACACTGTAATATGTCACAATATCTACTCTACCATCCTCCCCTGCTTGCATACCTCTATTTAAGTATTTTTAACTTTGTATCTGATAGTACATGTTTCTCCCTAATTTGACATGCCTCCATTTTTCCCTTTTTTAAATTTATCTCCTTTTCTTATTGCTTTTGTACTTTAAAATTATCTTTTGCCCATAATAGTACTTTATTGTCAGATTATTAAGTTTCACAAAAGGTTTATTTATTGTACTAATGTTTTCTAAATCACCAATCATTGCATTATTATTTATTTTGCAAAACTGACCTTTTGTATTACCTACTTATCCTCAAAATTAAACTTTCCATTCATTTAAGTATTGAAAATCTATCAGAACTTTGGCCTCACAGTTCTGTATGTTTTTAAGATTGCTCTTGAGTATTCCATCGCTGTTCTTATCAATGCTATGCTTTTACAGTATCATAATCCAAACTGTTTTCTTATGTATTTATAAGCAGATTGTGAGTGTAATTGTTTCCCCTGATTTCTCTGTTAGCATGTATGTCATTTGTATACAGTTAAGCCCCTGACTTTTGTGTGTTAATTTTGCCAGCTTTCACTTCTATTAATTTATTTGTCAGATTAAGAAACTTGTGATAAATATTAGTTTTCTTTGTTTATAATCATATCACTGTAATAAAGAAATTTTGAATTCTCCTTTTTAATGTGTATCCCCTTTACCTCTTTCATATGTCTTAGTTATCTAGCTAAGAGTTGAAGTACTACATAGAATAGGTATAGAAAGTATGGACATCCTTGTATTAATCCTTATTTTGTGAAATTGCTTTGTGATTTCTATATTTAGCATGATGTTACTGTGATGTTGTATTATGATTTATTATGATTAAATAATGATTTATTATGTTTAAATAAGTCCTGTAGATTCTCCAGGATTTTCATCATAAATAGATTTGGAATTTGTACAAAGGCCTTTTCTCATGTAAGAAAATGCTCATGTGGTTTCTTTCTTTATTCACTTTATGTGTTGAAATATTTTATTATTGTATCTTGAATTATTTTCACAGGTCTGAGGGTAGGCCAACTTAAACATGGTGATGATTTTTAAAATTTTATTTATTTCCTTAACTCACGTGCCAAACACAGTTCCCCCTTTTATCCATCATTTTGCTCCCCCACCATGTCCCCAAATCACCCCCTATCTGTCCCTTTGAAAGTGTAAGGCCTCTCATGGGGAGTCAACAAAACCTGAAACATTAAGTTGAGACAGGAACAAGCTCCTCCCCACAGCATCAAGGCTTAGCAAGGCATCCCACAATATGGAATAGTCTCAATAAAACTAGCTCATGCACCAGACACAAATCATGTTTCCACTGACAGGGTCCTTCCAAACACCAAGCAACATAATTATTTCTCACATACAGAGGTTCCAGCTCAGTACCAAGGAGGATCGACAACTTTCAGGGCTAGTGTTTGTCAGTTTGCTCGTGCTTGGTTCAGCCATCTCTATAGATTTTACCACCACGGTTTTCTTTTGGTGTGTTCCTGAGTTGATTTACAAGTATTTTAGTTGAGAATTTGTCCACCAAGTGACAGAGTATCTCCATTGCTGCAATCTTAGTGATGGTTTGTTTGATATCTGAAAGATAGACTTTGGTAGCAGGATTCTGTGCAGAAAGTGAAGAACCTGCAGAGCTGTGGAGACAGAAAATGTGAGGTGACCACAGAAGCCTCTTGCCTGGCTGACGTCCACAGTTCCCAGGGAGAGCTATTATGACACCGACTGGACCTTCTTGTGACTTCAGCTGAATTCTGAGTGAAAGCTTTTGGAAAGAAGGCATTTTTGACAATATTCATGATCACAATGAGGACAAGACTGGTTCATCCATTGCCTGAAATCACTGTGGGAGGAAAAGCAATGTCTGGGGAATGGTGAACTGATGCTGTTTGTGCTGCTGTCTTTTCCACAGGTGTGATCAGAGGACAGTAGCTGGAGCAACAGACTTGTCTCCAGAGTGTCCAGGAAAGGGAAGGCACCTTTATCAACAGCTCCTACACAGGCACTCCCAATTATCACTTCTCCTGGTACAAACAAGAGACTGGGGCAGGTCTCAGTCTACTTATAAATGTTCTTTCAATGTGGATAAAAAAGAAGATACAGGACTCATTGTCCTACTGCATAAGAAGGACAAACATCTCTCCCTGAACATAACAGCTGTACATCCTGTGGACTCAGCCACAAACTTCTGTGCAGGAAGTACACAGTGCCCAGGCACCCTGGTGCATGCATACAAACCTGAGACCGTGGCTGGAGATTAATATATTTTCCACTGTTGAGAACATGAATTTCCTGAATTTTGTTACATAGGTAGATAATACAAAACATCTTATAATTATGATTCTGAAACATACAAGTCTTAGAGCATCTTCGAGTAATCTAATAATGAGAATAACTGATTATATGTCAAGAGCAAGTTGACTGTCTGGTGCCATTTAAATGACTCTTCTCCAAAGGCATCTCTCTGTCACTAGTAGAGAATACTTCATGATGGAAAGGGTCTTACCTTTTAATACTAGTACTTAATATATTTATTAGAATATCTAATATTGCAGTATGTGAAAACAATTTAATACAAATGACAACTTGCCTTAATGTATCACTGAAATCTGATAGTGATGGAGCCGCACTACTCCTGGCAGATCTCTATAGAGTGTTGAGTGCAAGCATGAGGGAGCATCCCTCTGTCTTTGTGGTCTTGCTAGGAGCCAGGTCTGAGTGGTGCAGTCATTTGCCATAGCAATAAGAAAAGACAAATGCTGCTACATCTCCCTCCAGGGAGGCACTGGGGTCCTCCTGCCTCTACCTCCTAAGGGAAAAGAGAAAGCAAAGGCATGCACCATCATGTCCCATGCAATTCCCTGTTCTTAAATTCTAAGCATCTCTCCAAGCTCTGAAGGGACACTAGCTTTACACTCACCAGATGTGGCTCACATGTTCAGACTGGCCATTTTCTCCCATTCCCCTGTACTTTGTAAAAACCTTTAGATTACATTCCCCAAAGCTAGTCATCAAGGTCTATTCCCATATTTGCCTACTTACTCCTCCTGACCCTGACTACCAGAAGTCCATCAATCAAAACCATCTTGCAGGCTCCACCCAATTGACATGCCAGTTAAAGTTAAACACCTCATCCTAACACAGGTGCTTGCTCTTTATTTTATAAACCACCATTTGCCTATGTGCCATGCCTTTCTCCTCTCTATTCAGAGGCAGTCACCTTCCTTTGTCCCTCTTGGACAAGTACCCCTTCCCTCTCCTCTCATCTCCTATATGTTTTACAACATCATCTAAATAGAATTCCTGTCTTTCTTTCTTAGTAATTACATCTGCTAGGTCATTTGCTGTTGTTTTTCTGCCAGAGTTAGAAATTCAGCCATTTTAAATTTTCTTCCCTGATCAATAAAGGATCACTGTATGATTAATCCCTTAATCCAGGGTTGTGAGGAAGCCCTGCTGTGCAGGCATCTCCTTCAACCTCCTAGAATTAAATATTTAAAAGCATTAAAACTATCAGAAGTATCAAAGATAGTGGCAGATTCTGGTACCTTTCTTTACTGCAGAAAAAGCTCCAAAGCGCCTTTGAGAGAGTCATAGACTCTGTGGTGGGAAACTTTTCAAAGGCAGGGTCTACAGAGGTCCTGCAGTATATCCTAGGAAAAACTGATTAAAAGTCTGATCTCATGAGAAGATTGTTTTAAAAATTAGGCTTGTGGAATTTGAAGAAAAGATGACAGAGGGTAGAGCAAGTGTGACAGAGAATGACAAAACTATAAATATGGTGGCGAAGGGTATGGGAGGAGTATGGTCACTGCAGATCAAAAGAATCATGCCATTACTGAGTAAGGCTCACCCATGGCCTGCAGACCGCCCACAACACAAGAGCTTCTGTTTACTGCCCTGTGTGAAGGGGGATCTTCAGGGCCACATGGCTACATGTAGGCTGCAGGAATTTTCCAGAATCCTGTGAAGCTCAGTGTGTCTGACACTGAAGACAAAGGAGAGATGTAGCCATCTGCAGCTCTCAAGGATTCTGTCCTGAATGCCCTGCCCAGCTGAAAGAGCACCATGAGACTCAACAATGTCAGGATATAAGGATTGGTGATGGTCCAGGGCTTATGATTACACAGAAATTATAAAACATGAGCCAGACCAGTGTCTTGTTGCTATATGAGAGAATGTGCATGTAAAGCTGTTTGTACCACCACTGCCTGACGTCTATGGCTAACTGGTGTGGCTAACATTACATTTTTCATCTTCAGGCAAGTTTATTTGTGAAATCATGAACAAATATCACCATACAAATATTGATGGGGATGTGGAAAGAAAGGAAAACAAGTGTGTGGTGGAAAGATGTTGTACTAGACATTTATCAGTGAAAAAAAGTTGTTGGAGAATGATGCATGTCCTTGCCCCATAGGGTACAGCATGATGCTGTGCAGACATGACTTTTGAGTAGAGCTCCATTCCCAGAAAACCATGCCTCTATGACCTATCTCCAGAGTTATGAGCAATGAAAGGAAGGCTGAGAAAGAG
This sequence comes from Cricetiscus sungorus, assembly GCA_030556225.1. Lineage (NCBI taxonomy): Eukaryota > Metazoa > Chordata > Mammalia > Rodentia > Cricetidae > Cricetiscus > Cricetiscus sungorus. The sequence goes on from JANBXA010000634.1 coordinate 162,624, forward strand.
GGACAGTTCATTTCTTCATTTCTGTTTGGGACACTTTGAAAGACCTCTACGGTCTGTGCTGCCCCCAGAGCCCCCCTGTCAGTGTCATTGATCCATGCTGGCTTCCCAAGCCATGTTGATGTCCATGGTCCATGTGGATACCTGTGGCTGCAGCCTATTGCTGGAGGCCATGTTGATATCTGTGATCCCTATGATGCTGCTACAGGCCATGTAGATGCCTGCAGTCCTGGGACCGTGGTGATATCTGTGGTCCATGCCATCACTGGAGGCTACAGATATCTGTGGTGTGCTATTCCACCTGAGACGATTTTGATGTTCTAGACAGACAAATGGATGTCTGACCCTGGCTGACTACCCGAGACCATGTTAATGTCTATGCATTTCAATGAGCTTCAGGAGGCCATGTGGATGTGTCCATGATTTGTGTTCCAGCTAGAGACCATGTTGATGTACATGGCCTGTTCCTGTTACCACACCCATGATGGTTTGCCCTTACAATTCTACAACCAAGGCCTATGTTAATGGCTCTACTGTCTGTGCTCCCACCTAGATACCAGTACAGATGTCTATGGTCTGGATTACGCTGACTGTAATGGGAAAAGGCTTCTTTTGCAGTAGTATTGATGACTACTGTGCCTCAGAGTTGAGAATGATAGAATACTAAAAGGCTTCTGTGTCATTCCCGCCCCCACCAGAGTCAATCCTCAAAAGAAACAGTCTAGACAAGGCAGCCATTGAAAGTGAAAACTCCTTTAAAAATGTGATAGATGTTAAAGTGTAGTTCTTCACATTTATGGTTTCTAGCTGTGGGATAGGGAAATGGGGGGGTGAGGAAGGACTCAGCTTTTCTTTAGAGGCTGGTGATTCGAAGTTCAACAATGTCTCCAGTGAGCATATGGATAACACTAATTAAACTTTCTGTATTTTTTCTATTTTATAACACAATTTACACAGCTCTCTCTTATTATGTGGCAGTCATCACCTTTCATTTGATATGAAAGTACTTGAAGTGTTCTGAGTATCTTTTTGCACAGACAAACTCTTTCTTGATTTCATTTAAGTTTCTTTAGAATAAGAGAAATTCCCATAAGGACTATGAGGAAGTTCCACTTCCTAGTGACAGTGAACAGAGCATCAATGAAATAAACAAGTTTGGCAGATATAGAGTTCTTGAACATAAAACACTAGAGTGGCACAGCTGGGTGGTGTGGTAGATTTATCTTTAGGTTTTGAGGGGATTCTCCACCTTATTTCCAGAATTCGTCCATAGATTTATAACACCCAACGAAATGTGAGTTCCTTTCTCCCACAACCTAAACCAGACTTTGTTGTCAGTTGTTTTTGTAATTTTAGATAATCAGGAATTAGGTGACATGAAATCTCAAAGTTGTTTTAATTTGCTTTCCCCTAATGGCTAAAAGATGATAGACATTTTGAGATTTATCATTTGGTCATTTTTATTTCTTCTTTTGTGAACTCCATTTCCTTCACAGGAAAGGATGGAGTGAAAGGGGCTGGTTAAGTGAGACTGTTGAAATAGCTAAGTCTATGAGGAATCAGTCCACCACAGGACAAAATCCCACTACTAGGCATATGTCCAAATGATCCACATCCATGCAACAAAGACATCTGTTCAACTATGTTCATAGCAGCATTATTTATAATAGGAAGAACAGGAAGCAACTTAGATTTCCCTCAACTGAAGAATGAATAAGAAAATGTGGCACATTTTACAATGGAAACTACTCAGTGGGAGAAACAATGGAATCTGAAATTTGCAGGCAAATGGATGGAACTTGAAGAAACCATCCTAAGTGAAACCTGAAAAGGAACTTTTATGGGCCCACCTCATATACTCATTAGAACTATGGGCAAAGTCTCACCAGACTATAATTCACACTGCCAGAAAAACTAGGATACAAGGAGGAACCTAAAAGTTCATACAAGGTCCCTCTCAGAACTGAAATGAACAAGAACTCCTGACAATATTAGCAGCGTTGGGTGGTTAGTAAGTGGAGAGGAGTTAGGCGAAAGGGGAGAGAGGAGAGCAAGGTGAGACCAGGAAGATTGAATCAGGAATGAATAAGTGAGAGCAAATAAAGAGATACCAAAATGAAGGCCATTACAGTTTTGAAGACAAAACTGATTTTAGAAGACTTGTCAGAGACCTAAGGGATGACCCCAACTAACATTCTGAGCAACAATGAAGAGGCTGCTAAAAGCCCTTCCCTGATAATGAGATTGATAATAATTTATATGCTATCCAAAGCATTCATCTAGTAGCTGATTGAAGCAAAGCAGACACCAGCAACTAAACACTGAGCCAAACTCTGAATCCATTAGCAGAGGTGAAAAGTATTAGAAAAGGAGTCAAGACCAGGCTACAGAAGCCCACAGAGACAACAGAACTGAACAAGGGAGCTCATGGAACCCAGAGTGATAGCTGGAAATCAACATTATGCCAATTAAGACCCCCTGAACATGGGTCGCAGTTAGAAGGCCTGGGGAGTCTAAGGGACCTCTGACAGTGGGACCAGGATGAATTCCTAATACATTGAAAGGGCGTTGAGAGCATATGCCCAGGGCCTAGAGACAGGAAGGAGGGCCCAGACCCTGCTCTTAAATGACTTGACAGATTTTGATAATCCCACTCTGGAAGGATCATTCTCCCTGTGGAGTACAGAAATAAGAAAAATAATAAATATGTGTTTAAAAAAAAAAAGAAAAAAGGAAAGTATTTTCTTGGAATCCTGCAGTGCCCCCTAGTGGGCTTCAGCCACCAAAAGAGTGACTT